>JBCGBM010000167.1:0-209978 GCA_038501925.1 Xenopus petersii | reverse complement strand
GGGAGCCAATATGTTGGTCTGCATCTAGTAAGGAAAATCAATAACCAAACCAAACTCCCATCCACAAATTGAACTCATTTATCAATACTTCTTCTCAAAAAAGTTGGAGCAAAAAAAGCATTGAAACAAATTTGTGCGTCAATTGGAGGCATACGAATGGCGCTTTGAAAATGTGACTTTGTTGAATTTTTGGCACAAAACCTTGACTTCATTGGATTATTGGCTCAAAAACCCGACTTTGGGTCAGATGCAGTTCAGTGAGAAAGTTATCTCATGGTTTATCACAGAGAAACTCATGGACGAGATCCAATGCGAGGAGAAAAGACTTTTCTCCAAATTCAGTTCCAGATTTTTCCCTTAGACTTCAATAGAGTTTTCATGTGATAAACAGTGAGATAAGGATTTGTGAATTGAATTACTTCTGAAAGTGAATCTCGTCCGACTCACTTTTGAAACAATTTCAGGGACATTTGCCATTGACTTCTACATGACCATGACAGGTTGAGATGACATATTTTTGGATTTGGATTTTAGCAGCTTTGGGGTATGATAAATATTTAAAAATTTGAGTTTTATATTCCTCTAAAAATGTGAGTTTTCCCTTTATTTTCAACCTTAAGCTCCCTTTAACCCCATCTCTGTCCCATTCTCCCGTTCTTCTTTATAAGAAAATACAGCCAACCACTGTTATTCAGCAATGAACTTTTCAGCATGAATCCTGCCATGTATCAAGGACAGGACATTTGACTGTATCTCAGAAACAATGCTTAATTTCTCCCGCTTGGTTACTACAAGTGGGGTTGCATTGAGGGCTACTTTTGAAAAACTATTTTTTTACACAGTTTTGCTCCTGTCCCTCCCTCTCTAATCTTTTTTTTTTCTCATTGTTTGTGAGAAGCAGATATTGGAGATACAGTATTTGCAGAATTTTTGGATGTTTTATCAGGGTTTCAAGTCTCTGCTTCTAAGGAAAGAATGGCCAGTGTTAGCTATGGGCAAAGTGTGCATAATAATTCAGCATTTTTTTTTACCATTCTTGCCATTAAAGGTTATATCTCACATCTCTGCAAACTTATATTTCTCCTATCTTTCTCCTAGGCTGTATCTAGATCAAAGCCTCCTGTAGGTTGCCAGTCCATATACCGTATATACTCGAGTATAAGCCGTCCCGAGTATAAGCCGATGTACCTAATTTTACCTCCAAAAACTGGGAAAGCTTATTGACTCGAGTATAAGCCGAGGGTGAGAAATGCAGCAGCTTCTGGTAAGTTTCAATCTCGTTTTTGGATGACTATTCTTAGGCGCTGGCTACTATTCTAAGCGCCGGCGAATATTCTTAGGCCCCGGCTACTATTCTAAGGCGCCGGCGAATATTCTTACGCGCCGGCGACAGTTTTTGCGCTTGACCCGAGTATAAGCCGAGGTAGAGTTTTTCAGCATATTTTGGGGGCTGAAAAACTCGGCTTATACTCGAGTATATACGGTATATCCAAACACAGCCCTTATATGGCACCCCAGGAACTTTTTGCAATCTTATGTTGCCAGGAATTTAAAAAGAAGTGGTGACTTTGAGGCCACAAGGAACAACATCCAAGAGGTTGGTGAGCAAAATGTTGTCCACAAGCCACTTGTTGATGATCATTGATGTAGGGCATGTGTGTAAATGTATAGAGAGCAAAAAATGGACATGATTTTGCCTTCCTATTGACTCCAAAGCAATTTGGAGAAATTTAAAGGCAGTTTGCGAATGATGACACAAAGCAAAACATGGGAAATTTGCTCAACGCAGTCAACATGACTTGAAATAAGGAAAAAATTATTGGTAGCCTAAAAGAAGGAAAAAAGTTCCACGTAAAAACAACAATAAAAAAAAGTTGTCCATAGACTTTAATGTGTTTTGTATTTTTTTACCATTTCACAATGCTCATCACTAAACTACACTTGATCTTAGCCAAAAGAGCAATAAACTAAACTTACAGATAACATACAAAAAAAAAGCCAAAACCCGATAACCTATACAAGAGGTAGGGAAGGCCCTGCCCAAAAGAGCTTTCATTCTTTAGGAACATAAAAATTTGCCTGGTTAGGTAAGAGGAGCTAAAAAGAACCAAGGAGAACTTTACAAAGCAAGCCATGCAGTTTAATGGCTTTTGAATCCACATTCCTCATGTCCTACTACACATGTACGGAAACCAAACATTAAAGGCTTTGACTCTCACTCAAGGAAGGGTAGCGGCAGATAACCCAACAGTGCAACACAGAAGGTTTATATGGAACATTATTATGTTCCATCTACATACAGTATTACTAATGCAAGTAGGGCCCAAGTAGGAGCTAGTGGACTCCTGCTAAGGGTTTAGTCATAGAAATGTGTATTCACAGTCAATAAACTCGAGGGGTTCATGGTGGAAGATGAAACATTTTGAGGTGAAGCCAAAAAAGTTGCTGATTTGTTGTTGTCAATAAGAAGCATGTTGGAACCCACTAGAGTCACAACTGCTTCACTCCATGCAATTAAATCCATTCCGGTGGAGCCCCAGGATATCAGTTCTGCTGAGACGGGTTCCCATCTGAAATCTCTCTATAAACAACATCATTATTACTCACTGTACTTTCCAAATTGCGGCCCCCAGGGCAGTATCGGAAAATGCTACTCAAGTCTATATAAACTGATGGAACCAACAATTAATAGTAGATTTCCTGCACGGCACTGATATTCTTGTTTCATATCTCTGTAAGTATTTGCTCCCAAGCTGGTTATCTAAAGCTTTCTTGCACCAGGTACAGAGTGTTACATTATTGGAAAGTTATAGTATCCGGCACCAAGAGGAAATTCAGTGTTTGTATCCGCTGACTATGAGTATTAGATTTCCCATTCTATATGTCTCTCTTACCAACTGGAATACAGAGAGTCATAGTAAAATGAGGCTTCTGTTGTATTTATACATTGCTTTAATTCCCATTGGCTGCATTGCAGGGTACCCATTCATATGTTCTATTTCTACACCTCTAATAGATAAAGGGATAGAATATAATTGACACAATGCACCATACATTAGATTACCCACAGTTCCTTCTTAGACGTTCAGTGAAATTGTGCACCAGATACAGTAGGTTGCAAGATTTACACCAGTTAAAATATTGGGTACAACATGTCGTTGAGACAGTAGGGGCAGCACATGGGTAGGATTTGACACCTGGCCCAGTCTGACCCTGGAAACTTTACCTGCTGATTATTTCAAACTAGTAAAAGATATACAATGTAAGGACATGTAAAACTATTTGTGCATGTCGTTTCATTAAAGCATAACAATAGCAATATAACATGGTTCTCCTGACTTGCCTTTGTAGGGTCCAGTATTACAGCCCAAGAATAATGATGCCCAATTCAACATACTCACACCCGTCAGTGCTGGAACTCAGCTTTGGACTACTGACAGCACTAAAGTATCTCTATGGCACCATTGTTCTTCTCCTTTTCCTAATGATCGCTGTGTCCAGTAGCACCGTGATCACCACCATCGCCTTGCACAGGACTTTGCATGAGCCAATGTACATCTTTATTGCTGCTCTGTGCATCAATGGACTCTATGGTAGTATTTGTTTTTTTCCTGCTCTCTTTGTTAACCTTGTTTCCCAAACCCAAACCATTTCCTACATTGGCTGTTTAATTCAGATATTTGGTATCCATACGTATATTGGGGGTGAAATAGGCGTCCTGGCTGCCATGGCATTTGACCGGTACCTGTGCATCTGTAACCCTCTAAGATACAACAGCTTAATGACCTTCAGCACCATGTTCAAGCTCATTGGTGCAGCCTGGTTGTACATTATCATCCTAATTTCTATCCACGTGATACTGACCATCCGCCTGCCCTTGTGCAGCTCAGTCATACAGAAGATTTACTGTGACAACTGGTCAGTGGTGACACTCTCCTGCATAGACACCACCCTGAATAACATATTTGGCCTACTTATAACATCAGTCACTGTTTTTCTCGCAGGGTGCATTGGTATCTCATATATGAAGATTCTAATTGTGTGCATGAAGTCCTCTAAAAATGTCAGAGCTAAAGCCTTGCAGACCTGCACCCCCCACCTTATATCTCTCAACTACTTTGGAGCAGATATTCTCTGTGAGATACTTCTGCTTCGTTTCCCTGTTAATGCCATGCCATATCAACTGAAGATTATCATATCAGTGCAAGCTTTTGTCTTTGCCCCTCTTCTAAACCCCCTAATGTATGGTCTGAAAATGAGGGAAATAAGAGTCAAAATAGGCAAGATCTTTTACCCAAAGACAATTTCGCAGGTAGAAAGACATGAGAAAATGCAGGAACAATGAATACAGAAGGGTTGTGTAGATGAAGGTAGCCAGACTGAGAATCCAATATGATTTGCTGATGATGCCTTTAGACAAAGAATGACTGGTCATTTGCCAGCCATTGATGTTTAGTACCCCCTAACTGATAATTTTGAATGTGATGAAATTGCTTCAGAGCTAATTCTTCAAAAAATAATATCCAGTCAGCTGATGAGTGTATTGGGCTTGTGTAAGGAAAGCCAGGTCAATCAAATGACTGCCTCAAGCAACCCAATGAATGGATGGTTGGCTTGGTAAAATATTGTCATGTTGGAAGGAAAATCATATGCCAAGATCACATAACTACCGATATTTCTAATTTAAAAGAAATGGGCAACACTGTAGACCACACCCAACCATCACCTTACCCCAATGATGAACCTCAAACATTTCATGGTCCACAAATCTATAAATCAATGTTAAGCCTCAATAGGGGCAATGGTGGAATATGATATATGCCATTAATCAATATATGTATGATCACCAACTTTATTTGACAGCCAAAGTTTTTAAAATCTTGAGGCCTTGGTCAACATCCCTGCCCCACAAACAGTTTCTAAAGGAGGCCATACATGGGCTGATCATGTAGGGTGTCAGACCAATTGGCTCATTGGCAAAACAGTCAGAGAGTGGATGAGGGGGCCACACACAGTATGGTCAACTTTCTACTGTTCTGATTATTCAGGCAAACAGTTCAGATCAGAAGAGCATGAAATAAAGAGAAGCCACAGCTCCTCTCCACTTCCTCATCTGTGGTTGCATCATCAACTGCCCAACATGGTGCATCAGAAGATGACATTTTTAAACCTGTCTGATCCCCAAACTGACTGATATCCATAATATATGTGTAGATTGGCTTCGGCAAAGCACTAAACATGTACCAATATCCATATGTACGGATCACATGATGGTATTGGTACCAGAACCAATGAAGGTTATACTACTGTCACAAACGCATAACAAGAAAATATTAAAAGGAAAAAAAGTACACTATCCCCAGTTTAGTAATTTGCAGAACTGTTTGCTATGAAAGCCTAATCTATTGTCTTACATATTAACACACTGTATATATGTAGCAGGTAATTTGGCTTAAAACTTTGATAAGTTATTTCCCATTTTTTTATCTTTTAACTGTTTATATTGTTCCTAAATTTGGTTTAAAGTCAATAAAACAATACTTTAAGTTACAGTACTTCAAGATCTATCTGAACCTTGGTATACTCAACATTAGGTAACATTTTTTAAGATGAGTAGCTCACAGGCTACATTAAATAAATCCCACCATATCTGAGATCTGCTCAAAGTGTGGTCATTCTCCAGCAAAATGTTTCCATGTGGCATGGCAATTCAGCACTTTTGGAAACAAGTAATAGAAGAGATAAACCAAACCTTGGCCCTTATCATTCCTCTGGACCCGTTAATATTACTACTTAATTAAATAGGGTACACTGCATCCTCTACTGCTGAAAAACACCTCAACTTTCTTATTCATACAGGTTTAATGGTTAATAGTTATGAGATAGTCAGTCCACCTCCTTCAAACCAACAATGATTGAAATTATCCAATCACTATGCCCCCTTATATAGAATAACATATAAGAGGGGCAGAAATTTGAAAAAATGTGGTCTATTTGGATGAAAGAACTAATAAAACTGACCCAAGACTGAGTTCATTTAGGAGACCTCACTCTATTTTACTTAATAGGAAGACTCTTCCCCCTTCCTCCAGGCGTTGACAGGAACAGCACTTGTTAGGAACAATTCATCTTATTAAGGGTAATGTTAAGAATTGACAAAGTGTAACAATATAGCATACTACTGTGGGTTGTTCTATAAACAAGATTGCACTTCACCTGTTCTAACCACATGTATGTGAACTGGACTGTACCTTTCTATGTACTGGAGAATTGTGGGCACTTTCTTTTCTTTAGTTTTATTTCTTCATCTTTCTTTTGTAATTGCAAAACTCCAATAAATGCAGTTCTTAAAAAAAAAGATGAGTAGCTGGTATAACTGGTAGATTAAGGATAGATGATCTGGAGATGCAAGTGTTGTATACTTAATTGGGTAAAAAAGTATATATTGTGCAGGGATTTCCTGCGCAAGCTGAGGAAATCCCATCTCCCATAATCCATACTCAAAACCTTCTAAAGAGGGACTATTGAGAGCATCCTGAGCAGCTGTATCACTGTCTGGGCTGGGAACTGCACTGTCATGGAGCACAAGACCCTACAGAGGATAGTGAAGACAGCAGAGAAGACCATAGGTGTCTCTCTTCCTTCCATCACAGACATTTACACCACTCGCTGCATCCGTAAAGCCACCAGCATTGTGGCTCATCCAACACATCCCTCACACTCACTGTTCACACTCCTGCCATCTGGAAAAAGGTACTCAAGCATTAGGGCCCTCACTACCAGACTGTGTAACAGTTTCTTCCCGCAAGCCATAAGGCTCCTGAATACTCAGGGACTGGACAGATCTCTCTCACACTCACACTCCATCTGACCTTACTATATACCACAACATTACACAGCCACTGTACGCCACTGTATGGATGAATAGCCATTGGATACAATTGTTCTCTATGAGCATATCTGCACTTTATCATGTTCTTTAACATGTTCTTGCTACTGTCATATCACAATGATACACCGTCATGTCTGACGTTTAGCATTATTTACTTAACATATTACATCTGCTGAGTGTGCGATGTATTGTCCTGTCCCTGCACTGTCCTGTCTTGCAGGAGTTGCATATTTTTGCACTTGCACTTTTTGTCTGTTGTCCGGTACATTTATGTTGTGTTGTGTGTAGCACCATGGTCCTAGAGGAATGTTGTTTTGTTTCACTCTGTACTGTACAAACGTATATGGATGAAATGACAATAAACTCCTTCTTGACTCTTGACTTTTTGCCTGAAGATCTGTAGGGGAACAGACACATACTGCAGAATAAATGTTCTAGAATACACTTTACATAGTTTATTTATCAGTGATATTAATATCTACACAATGATACTTTGTGTCCAACATGGAAATGGTGAGACCCAACATAAACTAAAACATTTGTACTCTTGAGGTTGATACTAGGACTGCTACACAAATACTTCTGAGCGGTAAACTAAGCGGTTGATACATGAGTGCATGAAAATGTCACCTGCGAGATAGAAGGTGTGATCACTTTATCGTACCCTGACACATTCAACGCAGTAAACACTTATTATTATAAACACACATATCCAAATTCTACTTGAATCATTGGAAAGTTTAGTTCCCCTTACCAGAGCTCATGTAAAAAAGGACAATGTAGTCTTTCATACCCCATGGTTGAGATGTATCAAAAGACAGGGGACATCCATAGGATTGATTAAACCCATGAATCATTTTGTAACTGTATTCCTGAAATGAAGCCAACTTACTTTATACTGTTTGTGTAAACAGGATAGTCAAATACAAGAGTCCTCTGCACTCAACCCATTATCAATATATTTAAGACAGAGAGCAGTGACCAGCTCCATGTTGTAGCTCCCACCCTTCCCAGCTATAGTCAGGTGATCCCACTGGTGTCTAATAAAAGGGCAGCCAAGTTTGGGAGTTTTACTTTGAAAGCAGCAAGTAAGTTGCAGGTAAAACTTAGTCCCTGTGTAAAATGTATAATTAAGCAATTGAATTTTTAATGAATCAGATGAAATTTGAGCATAGGACTGGCCAGATATGGGATGAGTGTGACGTAGTTGTTCAGCTTAAATATATTGTAATATATGGACAAACAATCCCTGTTTTGTTTAAAGTGTAAGGCATGTTTCAGTAGCAGTAGCACAACATGTCTCTATCTTAAATATATTGATAATGGGTTGAGTGCAGAGGACTCTTGTAGTTGACTATATGTATTTTGTGGTTAAGCCTCATTGCCCCCCCCACCTAATGGTTTTTAAAAATTAGTGGTGAGCACAACTTTCCCTTGTTTGTTATAGTAAACAGGATATGACTTAATTGGGAATTCATATCAACCATCATGTCCTTTATCCCAGTATTACCCTTTTATTGAGTACTGACCTCTTCATAACCCTAGTTCATGCCTTTGAGGTGGTCATACATGCACAGAACTCATGTAAACAAAGGCCGCTTTAGTTATTTATGTCCTATGGTTGAGTTATATTAAGAAACAGGCGACGTCCATGGGATTCACTAAACCCCTCAATCCACATTTTGTAATAGGAACTGTGTTCCCGAGATGAAGTCAACTTACTTAATACTGTATGTGTAAACAGGACAGGATTTAATGGTACATTCATATCAACCATATTATATGTCCTTTATCCCAGTATAACCCTAATCCATGCCTTTATAGTGGTCATACATGCAAGTATTGGGTTGGGTAGTTGAGCTAATTTCCATCAATTTGTAGTAGTCAAAATACATACACTCTAGTTAAATATGAATAAATATATCCATCTCCTGGATCCTCTGTATCCCCCCAGCTCCATCTGCCCCAATGAGTTTCAAGAAAGGTCACTGTAGCATTTTATTGAATCATAACTCTTAGGCCAATTTGTCTCATTACAAATATGGGACCAGTTAACCAGAATGCTCGGGACCTGGGGTTTTCTGAATAACAGATCTTTCCATAATTTGGATCTTCATACCTACTAGAAAATCATGTCAACATTAAATAAACCCAATAGGTTGGTTTTGCTTCCAATAAGGGTTAATTATATCTTAGATTGGCTCCAGTACAAGACACTGGGGGTCATTTATAAACTTTGCTCAAGGCAGATTGATTCGCAAAGTGAATATATTTGCCCTGCGCATGGTTGTATTTATACAGCTGAATAAGTGTGGTGCAACAGAATTGCGATTTTTTTTTTTCACAATGCGAATGTCTATAAGAGCTTTTTAACATGTCAAAAATTCGCAAATTGCGAATATTCATGTGCCCACTTTGCGACTGAATTACGCCACAACTTTGGTGGCGGAGAAAATATTCGCAAAACTGTTTTGCAAATTGCGAATTTAAGTTACTATCAACGCTATTTTCGCGCACAACAACCTCGCACATTGGGTGCGCTCGCGCAAACTCCCATCTCATTTGCCAGCCATTTGCAAAAATGTATTCACAATGCGAATTCGCAAAATCGGAAAGACTTTATAAATGTCCCCCACTGTTTTATTATTTCATTTTTTAGAAATGTGGATAATATTTTCATAATTCGGAGCTTTCTGGATAATGGATGCCTGTATTATTAGTTAATATGCAACTTTATTACAATGAAATGATTTTTTAAAATGTATTAAATCTAATGTGCTCCAATTCTGATGCATTTAGAGGGAACAGGTAGATACAGGTAGATAGATGCATTCAGACCTTTAGCTCAGTATATTGCCATAGTTCTCCCATGATGATTCTAATTAGAGATACAGTAAATGCTTCTCAACATAACAAGCCTCTTACTCACACTGCTAATGTCCCACATGGGAAACCTTTTCCCTCTGCGTATTATGAGCACTTTCCAAGAGAACTTTTCATGGCATGATTTAGAGCTAATTAGCAGAACAATTAAGTGGTTGATTACAGTAGCATGTGTGACACAAGGACCCAGTGGGTTAATTAGTATGTGTCAGGCAGTAAATGACACCTTTATCCTCAGGGTCCCATACCAGGGGGAATTGCTATACATTCAGACAATTAACTATCCCCAGCAATTAGTTAATACGTCTGAATGAAGCAATTGTTAATGATTCACATTTTAAACATAACAACCATTTTGCACATTCAGCAAACTCATTAGAGCTGTTTACTTGTAAATACAAAAGAAAAGCATCATTAATGTTGGTCTTAATCAGCGAAGCAATTACTGACGTCTCTAATCATTCACAAACCAGAAAAGAAATAAGTTCTGATCTATTAACTGCGCTGCTGCTGTAATATTGTCCTGACACTGAACTTGAAGTCTTTAAGCTGATTAAATAATAACACACATCTGTCTGAATGCAGTAATTACAGAATTATATATCATTTAGAAGACACGGTCTGTCATATTTACAGCAGAAGAGACAGTAAATGAGGGTTATAACCAGCCAGTTTATCAGTGAAATCCTTGTACTTAAATTAAGCAATTATATCTTCTATCGTAATATCTTAGCGTACAGTTTAATATCATTATAAGTGCCTGGTTATTAAATTAGAGAGGCCGGGAGCTGCATCACATTGGGTATAATCTGGGAATAAAAAATTCATGAGACTGATCAGGCACAATCGTTGCAGTACTTTACAAAAATAAAAGGACAAATCTCTTTATATGAAGTTTAATAATGACTAAGCTATGGATTATGGATATGTTGGCCAATATGCTGAAGAAATTCATTTTTACTTTTTATTATTATTATTATTATTATTATTATTATTTTATAATAATAATAATAATAATAATAATAATAACAACAACAACAACAACAACAACAACAACAACAACAATAATAATAATAATAATAATAATAATAATAATAATACATTTATAAAGCAACAACTGTAGAAGGGTTTATACAATGAAAACACAGATTAGATGCAAACATACAGCCAATAGCCAATACAAGAGACAAAGTGGGTCCTGCTTAACAGAGCTTGCAATCTAAAATGTAGACCTCAAGTTATTTTTCCCTGATTGACTTGAAGGCCTGCAGGCTGTAATTACTGCAACATATGATGTATATATTATATTAATGGCACACTGGATCCTAGCAGGGAATTTGCCTCTGTAGGGCCCCTTATACAGGTATGGCACCTGCCTGACCCTGCAGGAGAAAAGTGTTATGGGATCCATTATCCAGAAACCCGTTATCCAGAAAGCTCCGAATTACCCGAAGGCCATCTCCCTAAGACTCCATTATAATCCAATCCTATTGGGTTTATTTAATATTTACATGATTTTTTTAGGTATGAAGTTATGAAATTACAGAAAAATCCCTTATCCAAAACCCCCTAGGAGCATTCTGGAGAAGTATAAGTGTTTGATAAATCTTTAATGTACAAATGTGCTAAAGAAATTCATTCAAAGGACCCTGAGCTTGAAGACAAGGTCTTTTCCTTCCACTTCTCCCTTTATGTGGGATTGATCTCATTGGTACATGGAGGTGGGGATGACATCACATAACACTTGCCTGGTTTGCTCCTGTCCCATAGGATGATTAAAAATATGCTGTTTAAGAGCTAATATCTGATTGATTGCTGTTTTTATGACTAGCTGTGCTGATTTATCAGGTGGAGGTTGTACCATGCAGATTAGATTGTAAGCTCTATGGGGAAGGTAGATACCATGCGAAAGCCTAGTGTCTTTTGAAACTTGATGCTAGGGCCTCTAATTCATAGGGAAAGCCAGCGATTGGCTACATAAAGCTACTAGTTGTTTGGGAGAAGGTTAGTATACAATAAGCTTGATACTTGTTGAATAGCATTTAAAGTCAAAGCTAAGCCATGCTTAATAGTTAACTTTAAACTATGAGTACAGTTATCGGATCCGTTATATTGGACACCCATTATTCAGAAAGCACAGAATTACAGAAAAGGCTGTCTCCTCTAGGCCCTGTTTTATTCAAATACTACAAATGTTTAAAAAGTATTTCCTTTTTCACTTTAATAATAAAACAGTAGCTTGTACTTGATCCCAACTAAGATATAATTAATTTTTATTGGAAGCAAAACCAGCCTATTGAGTTTATCCAGAAAAACCAAGCATTCTGGATAACAGGTCCCATACCTACTGTAGTCGATAATATTACATACGCTGGATATCTGCATATACTGTACATAACTACTACTGCCATATTCTGCCCAGTGTGCTATTTTTTCAGAGTTCTCTGAGCTTTCTCCATAATTATTTCAAAAGCTTCATTCCTTAGTTCTAACCCTTAGTACTAACTTTCAGCTCTAACCCTCAGTTTTAACCCTCAGCCAGGGTCAGAATGGGGGTCCAAGGCCCACCAAGGCTGCCATCTCAGGGGCCTCTGCACCCTTGACTGATCAAGGAGCCTCCCCCACTGTGTGTCCGTGACCAGGTTGAAGGTCAGGGGGAGTGCAGAAAGCACCCACATTTTTCAGCGGAGATGCCAGGGAGTGGGTTTGGGTTGGCGGGACCCACAAGTGCCAAGACCCACTAGGTCTACTGGCCTAGTTCAACCCTGTAATAATTTAAATCAGTGGCCACCTGTAAACCTGTGCAATTCCGATCCATAATATGATGAAAAACAAGAAGTAAGTGGTCAGCTGTAGAAATACAATTATATTATGTAAGAAAGAGCTTGCACAGATGCACCGTATTTCCATTTGCGTTGCACCATAGACCATTTGTACATATGCTTTTCCACCTGAGATCAATCTTCCAGCTGCCACAAATGTGACAGTTGCACTTGTTTTGACACAGGTGAAGGTTAAATTCTCAGTTAAATTCCTGTAACTGCACTGTTATTGTGCCCAACCTAGAACACATCTAATGTGATGACCTACAATTTCTTAAGTATACATTCAAAATGTGTAACAATTGATATTTGTATTATTCCTCCCAAAAGAGTGGTGATACTGGGGTCCCAAGGCAAATGTCATATCTTTCCTTCCCTTAAACCACTGCTAATGGCCTATAATAGGCACATCGGTAATATTAATTGAGTCCTTGGATACTAAATTCTTCTGCAGCAGATTCCCCATGTGTAATTTCATTATTAATAGCATTGCGGCACCATTCTGTCTTCTGATTGGATCTCAGAGTATTCAGCCGAGAACTCAGCCCAGGGCTATAAAACCACTTGGAAAGTAGAAGAAATTGTGACCAGTCCATGGGATCACAGTAACAGATTCTATCAGTGAGTATTTTGCCCTTTCAGCATTTCTTTTTTACAATTACTGTTTCCCTTGACGATCAAATGGGATTTTCCAACAGATTAAACATTTATTTTGTTCTTCTGTAACTGTAACATCTGAGCTAAAATGAGCTGGTTTTGTGTCCAAATGCAGAAAATTTAATTCAGGAAGGGACACATACAGAACTAATCAAAACATTATACAACCCCTCTCTAGCCTTTGATTATCTCTTCTACTTCCTGATCTGGAATGTTCTAGGCAATAAAACTCACCAAAGAGGAGACTGAGTGGGCTCAATATTGTTATGGCCATGAATGCTGAACTAAAAGCTTGTATATGAAGACATACGCTTGTAGATACATTCACATTTTGTCAACTTCCTCCTAGTATTTGCATAATGAAGATATTAAGTGGTCAATGTATAATTATTGTGTTAGGGATTGATTTTCCCACTTCTTCTGTGAATTTGTTCCTGATTGATGCAGTCAGGGTTAGAGTAAATGCCCAAGGGTCCTAAACGTTTGCATGGACCTCTCATTCTCCAGCAACTAGTAAAAGAATAGTTTCCTTGCTGATACAAGAGACAGCCACAATAAGTACAAACATGTATGGCTCTTTGACTTTCAAACCACATGTTGTCCATCAGACACTGCATCTGTAAGTGGTTCCAAAACTTTTGTTCTATTAGTGCCCTTATTTATCCAATTTGGATGTCTGGCCACATCCTTGCTCATGGCCCTCCTCAAGTGTTATATTCTCCTTCAAGAAGCCTGGACAGGGTACAACTAAATTGAATATGGGTTGTATCCTAGTGTCAGTACAGAAATGACCACCTGAATGTGTCTGTAATGAAGAGTAATTAATTACAGCCACATTAAGTTGGTCATTTCTTGACCTTCTTGAGCTTCAGCAGATCCTTAACTATGTACATTGGTTTACATACAAGGAAATTCCATTAAACTATGTCAGCTTAGACATTTCCCTGTAAGTACAACTCAGCAGGTTTTGTTATTTATACATGTTGATATGGGACTTCCAACCCTTACAGTCTACTGTTCCTTCACAATGTCTTTATTACCTTCCTTTAGACTGCACGTGTAGCCATCTACTCCTTTATTTCCCCATCTCCCCACAATTCTCCACTCTTAGTAGTAGTTTTTCCTAAATTCTAATGTCTTCTCAAACTTCCACCAAATGGCCCGATAGGAGAACTTCCAGAAAGTTTTCGTACATAGATTACTTATTTTTCCCATTAAATGGAGACAGTGTAAGACCAGCCCACCGGGATACCAGGAAAACTCCCGGTGGGTCCAGGTGTCAGTGGGCCCTCCTGCTTCTAAATGTTTGCTTTATTTCATGGCAAGTCCTTATTTCCTTAACAAAGAGGCTAAATAGATGTAATAATA
This sequence comes from Xenopus petersii, assembly GCA_038501925.1. NCBI lineage: Eukaryota > Metazoa > Chordata > Amphibia > Anura > Pipidae > Xenopus > Xenopus petersii. The sequence goes on along the minus strand of JBCGBM010000167.1, from coordinate 195,356 downwards.
GATTATAGTATGAAAGAAAAGAAGAGAATAGAGGTTGAGAGAGGAGAGGCAGAAAATAGTACTGAGAGTTGGCCCCTGATCTAAGGTTTTTTTGGTGGGCCCCTGGTGTCACAGTCCAACACTGAATGGAGATAAAGTAATGTAGAACAGGATTATTTGCCTTTGTTATATACGGCACCCTTTAAATCTACTCATCGAAACTGATGGATAATTAAGCTGTAAAGGTATATTGATAAAACAACAAGTAGGCATCTTCCGCCAAAACATTTCCCACTACTGTGAACACGGGAGAAATCATAATAATACTCCTAAATCTCTCCTATGTAGTAACAGAAACATCAGTGAGCTGTGTCTAGCGCTCATATTAAAGAATAAACATACTTTTCTTGTCCATTGTAAATAGGACTAATGCTTATTCTCGTCTTTATGCAGCAGCCAACACTGCAGTGGTACCAATATGGAGAATTCCTCATACTCACACCCTTCCATGCTGACCCTCAGTTTTGGCCAAATAATGGAAGTCAAGTATTTTTACAGCGCTTTGGTTTTACTTTGTTTTGTGATGATTGTTGTGTCCAACGGTGCAGTGATCAGCGCCATAGTGATACACAGGAGTTTGCAGGAACCAATGTTCATCTTTGTTGCCTTTCTTTGTGTCAATGGACTCTACGGGAGCCTGATTTTTTTCCCTTTTCTCTTTGTAAACCTTCTTTCCAAAACCCACGTCATTTCCTACATTGGTTGTATCATACAGGTGTTCGGCATTCACACTTTCATAAGCTGTGAGGTTACAATTCTAGCTGTCATGGCATTTGACCGGTACGTGTGCATCTGTAACCCTCTGAGATACAAAAGCATCATGTCATTAGCCACAGTGTTCAAGCTGATTGGTGCAGCCTGGCTGTATGTGATCTTCCTCATGACTATCAACCTGATACTGACCATCCGCCTGCCCCTGTGTGGCTCAGTCATACAGAAGATCTACTGTGACAACTGGTCAGTGGTGAGACTCTCCTGCATAGACACAACAGCCAACAATGTATTTGGGTTGCTTATTACAGCAGCTATGTGCTTAATGCCAGTACTTACCTTGGTTTCCTATGTTCAGATTCTATGGGTGTGCATGCAGTCCTCTAAGGTTTTCAGAGCCAAAGCCTTGCAGACTTGCACCCCACATCTTATAACTCTCACCTATTTTGTAGCTGATGTTCTTTTTGAGATACTACTGCCTCGTTTTCCAAGTACCGTGTTGCCCTATGAACTGAGGATCCTCATGTCAGTGCAGGCCTTTGTAATAGCACCCATTCTTCACCCCCTTATCTATGGCTGGAAACTAAGGGAGATTAGACTAAGGGTGTTACAGATGTTTGGTGCAATGCAAATTGCAAATTTACAAAATAATCTATGAATGTGATCACCCTCGAGGGACTGTTTAGATGTCAAAAACCACTGAGTGTCCTCTTATTCTGGTTTTTGGTCTCCATTGTTTAAGACAGCCTATATGAGAGCAGGTATAAGAAGACAAAAATAATGGTAGAATAGAGTGTTGGCTGTGGTGTCTATGTTCCCAACCAAGATGTGGCACAAATATTACATTGAACCCAATGAAGGATAATCAAAGAGGATCAGAAGGAGATGGGGTCGCTGGTGGGACAATCTTCATTGGGCCTTTGGAGGTGAAAACCTCATAGGGTGTTTCATGATGTTCCAGTGACCTCATTTGCAAGAAAAAGTAGCCTGTGAATTCCAAAAGAGCGTGAGTGTTTCAGGACTAAATTTATCACTCCTTATTTTCAAGCAAGCATCAGTTGGAAATAAGATCTCCTCCAGTTGATGGAAGGGCATCAGGGAGTTGGCCATTTCTGAGGGTCTGCTTCAGACAAAAGTTATAGCGGATAATGGGTCTTATGGTGGGGCCTGGACAACTGCCTCTTATCCCTATTTATAATATATTGATACTGTATTGATATTGTACATTGTCATGTGCAAATAGCCTGACCATTAAATCTTCTGTTTGATCGATATCAGTGATTTCCAAGGCTTACAAGAGTATTAGCATTAATGTATAATTTCCCATTTGAAATAATTAGAACAATAGAGAATATTATCAGTAAAAAATATTTTGTTTTTTAATGTTTCACATGTGGTGATGATGATGATTAGATAAACACTGGTATATTTCTTCCACCAAAAATCCATTCTTCATATAATATGAAAGATTGTGTGTTCACAAATTAAGTAGATTCGTAAGATTCAGAGCTTCAGAATTCAGCTTCCCCCATACACAGTTAATGTATGTAGTTTATGTTGTTGGAACCAGGGACCCTTTCAACTGGACCATAGAGCTCCATGCGAATGACATAAAAAAAAAAACATGATGAGCTAATCATACCATATATGGAATGTTACTACAAATATTGTTTAAGCACTCCTATTGAATAACTATAGGTTATAAAGTGAGGGCCCTGGCCATAAGCCTAATAAACTACTGCAATGCCTTTGCTCATTTTTAAGGACCAGAGAGCGTCCAAGGAAAAGTGCCTAAGCTGATAAAGGGAATTGAAGAGATTGGTTATGAGGAAATGCAAACTGGGATTGGTTACACAGGAGAAGAAAGTACAGAGAAGTATAGAGAAAGTACAGAGAAGAGCGACTAAGCTGATAAAGGGAATGGAATGGGTCAGTTATGGGGAAAGGCAAGTTGGGATTGGGAGAAGAGACAGTTAAGGGGGATATGATCAGGGCTGGGCCAAGGGGTAGGCAGAGTAGGCAAGTGCCTAGGGCACAAAGCTGGGGGGCGCTAGGCATGTACCTGCTCTGTCATCTACCCCATGTCTGGTGGCATCTTTCATGCATGAATTTGCACATCTGCGCATGCATAAGGGGATATGATCACTATATATAAATATATAAGGGGGATATGATCACTATATATAAATATATAAGGGGATATGATCACTATATATAAATATATAAGGGGGATATGATCACTATATATAAATATATAAGGGGTATATGATCACTATATATAAATATATAAGGGACAGTAATGAAATAGAGAAAGTACAGAGAAGAGCGACTAAGCTGATAAAGGGAATGGAAGGGATCAGTTATGGCGAAAGACAAGTTGTGATTGGTTACACTGGAGAAGAGACAGTTAAGGGGGATATGATCACTATATATAAATATATAAGGGGGACAGTAATAAAATAGGGAAAGTACAGAGAAGAACAACTAAGCTGATATATATATATATATATATATATATATATATATATATATATATATATATATATATATATAATATATAAGGGGATATGATCACTATATATAAATATATAAGGGGATATGATCAGTATATATAAATATATAAGGGGATATGATCACTAAATATAAATATATAAGGGGGATATGATCACTATATATATATATATATATATATATATATATATATATAAGGGGATATGATCACTATATATAAATATATAAGGGGGATATGATCACTATATATAAATATATAAGGGGATATGATCACTAAATATAAATATATAAGGGGGATATGATCACTATATATAAATATATATAAGGGGATATGATCACTATATATAAATATATAAGGGGGATATGATCACTATATATAAATATATAAGGGGATATGATCACCATCAGCCTATGAGTAAGTGCCCACACAGGCACGAAACGCGTTAGGTCTCCATGTCCTAATAAAGACTTTTTACTTTTTACATCTGACCTTCATTTTTTGGAAACCCTCACAACTCTGTGATACAGTGTTCTTGGCTTTTTGCACCTTGGGACTGAGGTGAACTGTGAGTGTTTTCATATTTATTTATTTATTTATTTTTTTTTGTATTTTTTGTATTTCATAATTATTTTTGTGAGGTGGCATTATAGATTTTTCCATTGTGGCAGTAGCACAGACTAAAGTATTTGTTGATATGATCACTATATATAAATATATAAGGGGATATGATCACTATATATAAATATATAAGGGGATATGATCACTATATATAAATATATAAGGGGGATATGATCACTATATATATAAATATATAAGGAGGATATGATCACTATATATAAATATATAAGGGGATATGATCACTAAATATAAATATATAAGGGGGATATGATCACTATATATATATATATATATATATATATATATATATATATATATATATATATATATATATATATATATATATATATATAAGGGGATATGATCACTATATATAAATATATAAGGGGGATATGATCACTATATATAAATATATAAGGGGATATGATCACTATATATAAATATATAAGGGGATATGATCACTATATATAAATATATAAGGGGATATGATCACTATATATAAATATATAAGGGGGATATGATCACTATATATAAATATATAAGGGGATATGATCACTATATATAAATATATAAGGGGATATGATCACTAAATATAAATATATAAGGGGGATATGATCACTATATATATAGATATATATATATATATATATATATATATATATATATATATATATATATATATATATATATATATATATATATATATAAGGGGATATGATCACTATATATAAATATATAAGGGGGATATGATCACTATATATAAATATATAAGGGGATATGATCACTATATATAAATATATAAGGGGATATGATCACTATATATAAATATATAAGGGGATATGATCACTATATAAAAATATATAAGTGGGATATGATCAGTATATAGAAATATATAAGGGGATATGATCACTATATAGAAATATTTAAGAGGGATATGATCACTATATAGAAATATATGTATATAATATATTGATATTTTATTCACCAGTAGATGCTCCCAGCAGACACAAGAGCGCCAATCAGATAAGAGGAAAGGAGTTTTCATGTTAATAAAGAATACTGTTGTTACAGGGAGAGCTGGGAAGTTGTGTTATCCTCTCTCTGAAAGGATAAGTAAACACTTAAAATAAGTGAGAACTAAGAACTTTTGCAATGTACATTCATTATTTATTTTCTTTTTATTCCAAGATATTAAGTGGTACATCAGCCTCTTTCTTTCTCCTGACAACTTCCTTGACTACTTGCTGGTCAGACTGGTGGGAAAATGACCAGCAGATGGCGCTGTTGTAACAAAATTCATTCATAGTAACAGCACATGTATCCCTTAATATCCTTGAATCAGCTGTACTGGCAGAGCGATAGCTTTGAGGGAGGTTGGTTGGTTTTTCAGCAAGGATTACTGAAATCAGCTCATTGTACAGGTATGGGATCCCTTATCCAGAAAGCTGTTATCCAGAAAGCTCTGAATCTCAGTTGTAAGGAAATCATTCAGTTTTGTTTCCTGATTTTTTTTATCATTCTGTTATACCAAAAAAAAAATACCTTGTAATTGATCCTAACTAAAATACATGAATCCATATTGGTTGCAAAATAATTATATTGGGGTTAAATGTTTAAAGGAGAAGGAAGATATACAATAATACTAATAAATATAGATTTAGTTTGGTCAAACTGAACTGCTATATTAGTTTTTCTAAATTCTATTCCTTACTACTTCTGAGCCAGCACCACTGACTGATCCTCTATTTGCTTTCTCCTTCCATGAGTGCAAATGAGCAGTAGAGTGAAAAGCTGAACTCAAACTCTACTGTATTTGCCCCTGGATGGGGGCCATTGAAGGAAAAAGAACTGGAATACTTGGCACCACCTAACAATTTAAACTTTTCTTCTCCTTTAAAGACAGCTAAGGCATCTATAGGACATGTGATGGCCCAGGTCCGGGAAGCATTATGGATCTTGGATCCTATACTTGTGCAAAGTTGATCCAGTGACTGGTCTGACTGGGCATCTTGGGGGCAAATTTACTAAGCGGCGAAAATTCACCAGGGACAGCTTCGCAGGCAGGGCAACACTTCAACAGGCGAAAATTCGTTAAGACAGCGATAACATGAGAACATACAAAGTTGCGTCCAGGGCAACGAACGCTGGCGAAGTTGCACTAGCGTTAATTCGGCAAGCAGAGCTAAGTTACGCTAGCATTGGCTAATAAGCATACGGCGGGAAGTTAAAGTTGAATGGACGTATGTGTTGCAGCAAATACATTACATTACACAAATCCAGGGAACCTTAATAAAATAAAATAATGTTGTTTTATTGCCCTACACATGAGCCCAGTGTATAGTTTATGTGACATATGTTAGGAAATGTAGGGGGGAAGCCAGTTACCCCAAAAAAATGTATATTCTATCACCCTGAAAAAAACAAAAGATGCCAATGTTTTTTGGGACTTATCAAATTTTCAACTAAATTTGAGGAACTCCTACCTACTCTATTGCAAGGCAAGTCTGGCGCAAGAGTTAAAGTTCAGTAAAATCCTCATCTTAGTGAATTTGTGCAGTTACGTCGATTCGCCAGAGAGCAACTTCATCTGGTGATTGAGTATGAATGAGCGCCAGCGTCAGTCTCTTTCGCTACCGAAGTTACGCTTGTGCCCAATACAAAATCCGTGGAGTACCAAAATGACGTCACGCTGGTGAATTTTTGCCAGTGTTAGTCACTTCGCCCTTTTGTAAATTTTAAATGTTTCAAATTGGAGAGACTTTAGATGGGGATATACGCCATTCTCTGGATCAGTTGGCAGTAAGGCAGGTTTCATTTACACAAAAAGGTTGAATTTAATGGACCTATGTTACCCCAAGGTGTGGCATGGGCCTTGGGGCTATGGCACACTGGGCATTTTGGGTGCCACTACTCGCAGCAGTGATCAGAATACCTGTGAGCCCATGTGGGCTGCTTGACACTGACATTGCACCTAGTTAGCACCTAAATCGGGAGATCAGTATAGGGATCCCTATAGCTTATCCCCTGTGTGTCTCAATCCACTTTATCCTGGGTGGTGTTTCACACTTCCCCCATAGGACTAATCCATTATTTTAGACAAATCAATAACAAGTCTAGCCAAGATTCTGTGGCTTTTCCCAACGTTTTTTGACTCGTCAGACATGTGGGTTAATCTTGACCCTTCTTATAAACAGTGCTGGAATGGTTGGCCCAGATAAAGATTATCCCAGGGCCAGAGTTGTGTGAATTACAATAAGAGTATAAGGCCTTATTTATCAACAAATGCAAAGTGCCTCCACTTTGTGTGCCAACTTAACTTTGCCTTCTTTTTGGGATCGTTTTTGATTCCAGGTTTAGCCAACTGACACAGGTTCCCTTGTCGTGCCCTGCTTGAGAATATGTGAGTAGTGCTCAAGTTAAAGAGACGTCCCTATGAAGCTTGTGATTCCTCTATTCATGCCCTTTAACTGAAAATGGTGATATGGAACCTAATTCCATTGAATCCACGGAAACCATCTCATTGGTGGCACCCCAAAGCCCTCTGATAAAATTTGGTGTATTACCCTTAAGTATGTAGAATGGTTTGTGACTAGTAAGTGCGGGGTGAACCAACAGCATATTCTAGGCATACGAATGAATGAAAAATATCTGTGGTGCAAGTGTTGGGTGTTTCCTACATATTTGTATGTGTTTGTTGTAGACAGACTTAAATGTCCACAGATTCCTACACCAGGGAGAGAAACCACTTGAGGAAAAACAACTTCCAGTTGATTAAGATAAGGGGTCGCCATTTCTGGCAGATACTCAATACTCAAAAGTTTTAGCGACAAATGGTGGACTTTCATGTCCTTGTGGGACCCTTGGACAAAGACCCATTTATTTAAACATTCCTACCTACCAACACACACACCTCAAATCAAAATTAGACACAACTATAAAGCAACCAGTAAAACAAAACTATGTCTAGATATGAGGAACATCTCATACAACTACTTGTTACACCCACATACCCATCATTCTATTCTATCAATGGCATCATGGAATATCTGAAGGCAGTAGACAGTTATAGGGAACATCTCATATAATATACATGTTTAATGAATGACAATCACAGAATGACAAACACATTGCGTTAAAACTTTCTAAATACACCTTTATTCATTTTCTTAAAGCAGCAAAGAACTTTAGTGCTCAGCTTTTTAGTCCTCACCCCATAAATCAAGGGGTTTAGAAAAGGAGGCAGCACAAAGGTCGTTAAGCAGAGAAAAACACTTAAAACAGCAGAGTTTTTGCGCCCGACTCTGTAGCGAATAAACACAAACAAGACTCCGATTAGGAATACAGAGAAATTGAGTATGTGGGTGACCAACGTGTGGACAGATCTCTTGTAGGTTTCACTAGTCAACCTAAGGCAAACCAAGGATATCTGCAGGTAGGAATAGGATATGAGCAGCATGCAGACAATTAAATAGGCTGAGAACACGACTGTCCCATAGATATAATTGATGGAATTATCCACACAGGACAAGTATACAAGAACCATGTTATCACAAAAAATGCCTCTGACTTGGGTCCCACATAGAGGGAGTCTAGCTACCAGTAATATAGCAATGAGGACTAAAACAAAGTTAATAATGTAGCAACTGGCAAGCAGATACAGAACTGTCTCCTTGGTCATCAGGGTGGAATATCTCAAGGGATGGCACACGGCTATGTACGTGTCGTATGCCATAATGGTGAAAATGCTGATTTCAGAAATTGGGAAGACTCCAATGCAGAACGCTTGGGTGAAACAGCCGACCCGTGAGACGCAGTTGGACCACTTTAGGAGATCAACCATCATTTTTGGCATAAAAGCTGAGCTTCCAAAAATCCCATTGAGGAGAAGACTACCAATAAGAATGTACATGGGTTCATGGAGGCTTTGTTCGGCCCAGATCACAAACAGAATGGCCAAACTGAAGAACAGAGTGAAGCTGTAGGTGAGAAAACAGAGAACACAATACAGGAATCTGGAACCTTCTAACTCCACTATCCCAAGTAGGACAAAACTGTTGCTCGTGTTGCAAGCATTTTCCATAATTAGCCTGGATCAGCCGCCCTCAACCCTGAGAAATAAGATAGAGAAAGATGAGTAGTTTCTGATATTGTTGGCTTGGCATTATCATTAGAGGTATGGTGGTAGTGTCTACTACAAAACAATATATGAATCGTTCTATAACTCTGCAATATTATGACTTCCATGAATACTCTGAATCTCTGTCAAAATCAGTTTTACATGCTTTGAGAAATTTAATCCTAAAATAGGGATGGGCGAATTTGACCAGTTTTGTTTCAACAAAAATTTGCCGCCGGCGAAATGTCGCACACCGCCATACAAGTCTATGGGCGTCATTTCTGCGGTGAAACAAGGTGAAAAAATTTGCCCATCCTTAAATGTCACCCATACTATAAACTATTGTTGACACCCAGCATTAAAGGGTACAGTGACTGCCAGTATTCAAGAGTACATTTATTCCCAGTACTAAATGGTACTAAGACTCTCAACATAAAATGGTACAGTGACTACCAGCATTCAGTGGCACAGTGACTCCCAACATGTAGTGGTACAGTGACTCTCAGCATTAAATTGTACTGTTACTTCCAAAATTCAGTGGTACTGTGACTCCCAGGATTAAATGTTATGTTTACTCCCAGCATTAAATGGTACAGTGGTATAGTGACACCCAGCATTAAATGGTACAGTGACTCTCAGCATTAAATAGTACAGTGATTTTTAGTATACCAAAGCAATAAGTGGTTGATTGAACCCCTCTTAATCTCTGTTTGAGGGTCAGTTTTGAAGGCAAGATTACCATAGACAGTACAGTCATGCCTAATCATGGAGACCATGACCATTAGGTGTTTTACATGCTCTGTGGCGGTATCAATTTTCAGGTTTTGTCATGATAGAAATGTATTTTCATAGGCCATGCCAACTTTTAGAGGCCATGCTTACTCAAAGAGACAACACCCACTAGATACTTTACATGCTCTGAACAAAGTGCATCATGAAACGATGAACCCCCATACTATAAACTTAACAGTGACTCCCAGTATTAAATGGTACAGTGACTCCCAGTATTAAATGGTACAGTGACTCCCAGTATTAGATGGTACAGTGACTCCCAGCATTAAATGGTACAGTGACTCCCAGCATTAAATGGTACAGTGACTCCCAGTATTAAATGGTACAGTGACTCCCAGTATTTAATGGTACAGTGACTCCCAGTATTAAATTGTACAGTGACTCCCAGCATTAAATGGTACAGTGACTCCCAGTATTAAATGGTACAGTGACTCCCAGTATAAAATTGTACAGTGACTCCCAGTATTAAATGGTACAGTGACTCCCAGTATTAAATGGTACAGTGACTCCCAGTATAAAATTGTACAGTGACTCCCAGCATTAAATGGTACAGTGACTCCCAGCATTAAATGGTACAGTGACTCCCAGCATTAAATGGTACAGTGACCGTGAGCAATAAATGGAAGGTTAAACCCCAGCATAAAAGCAGTGACTCTCTGCATTTAATAGTGCAATGATCACAATATGCCAGTACTAATGTAGATACAGTTAAGGATACTATTGAAAGCGGTGCAGAACTAGAATAGTATCAAGCTGTGATGTGTAAAGGCTGACTAAGGAGAATATATATTTATTTGCTATGTCAATGTCTGTGCTGCACAAGATGATGGGGACAGTGTGAATATATTCCTAGTGTACCTGCCAGCCCTCTCTGTAGCCCAGCTGCTAAAGCCTATGTACCGACAGCTTATAAATACCATCACTCGGGTAGGTCCTACCCTTGACTTTTCCCCTGAGGGAGATAAATCCATGGCATTTTGAGCAGGTGCCATGAGACATTAATAAAACTATAACAAGTCCCCAGACCATCCCAGCGACAGAAACTCCCATAGCCCAATATGTTATAATAGTGTCTCATATAAAGTGACATTATATTGTTCATCAGCTGGAAACAAAAAGGATAATTTACTACAAACACATACAGATTTGTTTTCATAAAATAGTTTTAGTAAATCAGCCCCCTAGTCCTGGAAATGAAATGAAAACTCTCAATCAACTATGATTTATTTATGGTTTCCTCCACAAACCTGCACCAGCATAGAGATTGGAGGGTTCTTAGGGGATTCATTAACTTGTGCGTGTATTAAGTAGGGTATGCCACCAGTTTGTTGGTTCATCTGCTGAAAACCAACCTGTGAGATCCTTGCCCAGAGCCTTAAAGTGACCCTGACCACATACCATTGTTGTATATTTGGTCTTCTAGGAATGTCTCTCGACCGGTTAAGGTTACAAAGAGCAACAGACTCACAACCACATAAACATCCATGTGTATCGGATAACCTTCCAACTTAACTTCTCTATGTTGTCTTGGGTCTCTACTTCCATCTTATCTTGGCATGTCATGCTGAATGTCATGATGCAAGCCTGTGTTTTTTGTGCAAAATATCCTTTTTTTAAAGTTCTGGTCGGGCATTATTCCTCAGCCCACTGTAGGCAAACCATGTTCCTGAGATTAACAGTCTCCATGAATCTCTTGGGCTAATGCTCCTGTTTCTTTTTAGATTTTTTTTCTTCTTGAGTTGTTTCAGGCTTGTCCTGACCCCATGTTCCGATGTCCTAGTAATTAGCTTTAGCATTAATTGGTATCATCCCCAATATTATGGGCATTTGTTCCTATCCTTTTGGTTTGTATGCAATAAGATCAGATGCAACCTAAATTGGCAGGAGAACATAATGAGACCTTGTGCAACATAAAAGTTGGTCTACACCAGTGACCCTACACAGTATTTAACCAATCACACATGGACACATACTGTATGACTAGCTAGTCACATACATTGCTGCATTCTCTTTTGCTGCCGCTGGTATATTGTTCTGCTGCCCTTATAGAACTGAACTCTACACCATGAGAGCTGGATTTATTTATGCCAACGTAGGATTTTCCTGGCAGCTGCCACAAGTACCAGGAAATACATAGACTTAAACCTGTAAACATTTTTGTATTGATGCCTGTGCCTCTTAACAAAATCATTAACTGCCCCCCCCCCCACACACACTCTCCAGCAATCCCATTAGTATAAGAAATGAAAGACACAAGCACTGTTTAATTAATCCAATTACTTATTGATTTTCAGCAGCGTGATGTCACTGGGGCAGTATTTTGTACTAATCATACCACGCCATTGATCCAGAGAAGCAAGTTGCCAATTCAACCCAAATAAGGGGGAAAAATCCTTCTTGACCCCAAATATGACAATAGGACTGAACTCTGAATTATATACTGTTGATTGTTTGACATTATAAAATAATATCAGGCATTTCATACTAGAAAACCGAAATCAAACCCAATGCTGATCCAATAAATGAATCATTGATCCATTATTTTTTGGTAAGGGACTATCCTGTTTGTATACAACCCCTTGCTTAGCTGATGCCAAATTTAATTGTTGATAGTGACTATAGAGGCAAGCTGGGTCAATGCGCTCATGTGTCTGATACAAAGGGGATAGGATGGAAGGTTAAAGTACATAGAAGAATGATGACAATGTTCATTGGTGGCTGAATGCAGAGGTGGGCCAAGTTAGCCACGGGCCCTAGACAAACTAGCAAACCAATGGTGGGGGCAGTGTGTGGTGACAAGCAGAGGAGGAAAGAGAGCCCAGACTAGGGGTCGGCAGAAGGGGTACCTGTCAAGTGTTGCACCATCATTGAACCATAGACAGGGTCCTCTTCTGCCTCGCTGAATGAAACAGATACAAATTTGCTCAGCCAACGCTAATTTACTAAAATGCAAAGTTGCGTCCAGGGTTCCAAATATTGGCAAAGTTTCGCTAGCGTTACTGCGACAATCAAACCAAGGTTGCGCTAGCATTGGCTAATTAGCATGCGGTGTGCAGTTAAAGTACAATGGACGTATATGTTGCAGCAAATAAATTACATTACACAAGGCCAGGGAAGCTTAATAAAATAAAATAAAGTTGTTATAATGTCCTACACATGAGCCCGCTGTATAGTTTATGTGCCGTATGTTAGGAAATGTATAGGGGAACCGGGTAAATTTACAGACTTTTGCAGCCTATCACCCTGAAAAAGTAAAAAGTAAAAAATTGAGGAAGTTCTATACCCTCCATTGCACTTTGTCTGGTCTGAGCTGGTCAAGGCAAGCCTGGCAAGAACAGGTTAACGTTCATTAAAATCCACATCGTAGTGACTTTGCGCAGTTATGTCTGTTCGCCAGAGCGAAAATTCGCCAGCCGTTAGAGTGTGAAGTTGTGCTACTGTCTATCTCCTTCGCTAGTGAAGTTACGCCTGCGTCCGTTAGTAAATCGGCGAAGTACCGAAATGACATCACGCTGGCGATTTTCGCCAGCGTTAGTCACTTCACCCTTTAGTAAATTTGCCCCTAGGAGTATAATTTCAGCTAGTGAAGCAGTTTGATTTAAGTTGACCTCAGTCCTCAAAACCTATAAAGTACCTGTCATTGAGGGGGGGATGAAAGATGCTGCAAATATTCAGAAATATTCAGAGCTTGTGAGGAGACTGCACACAGTTTTAAGATCTTTCTTATCTATCTGCCTTCTCTCCTGCTGCTCCTTCAGATCCTAATGTTTCCACAGTCCCGCTCCCTCCTTTGTGCTGATTGGTCTATTTTACAGCCTGTTATGAGGGGTGTGTTCTGATTGGAGAAGCTTCGAGGAGAAAGCTCCAATCAGAGAGCAGATGATTTTCTACAGCATCCGAGTTTTGCAGGCACGGCAGGAGTTTTCGCGTGTTTAACCACCAGCGGCATTCAGTAAGGGAGATTTTTTTTTCTCTTTTCTTTGAGGTGTCAGGCAGGTTCTCCCCAAGCCTTAATGAAAATCCACCTATGGGCCTGTTGGAAGATTCAGAAAAAAGCCTTACAGAGTGACACATTAATAAATTACTCAATAAACTAATACTACAGAGAGGAGTCAAATATAAGATCAAATTCATGGTGTATGGTGGAAATAAAGACCAGAGGCTTAGATATAGTATCTCATAGGGCTTTTCAATGGTTAGTGGGATAAATGGGATGTGAACAAGAGAGATTATATGCCATTGTGGCAGAATAAATTGAATACAAGAAATTAGAGAAGGAAATAGGCTCAGACAAAGTGAAATTGTGGCTAAATAAATATGCCTGAAACAGACAAGGATTAAAAAAACTCAGGCAATATGGCTGCAGCCTGCGAATGAAAGAGGCGCAAGAATGAAGAGGCAGCCATTATATATACGTATGTGCCTGGGTGACTAAATAAGTGTTATGCAAAAGGATGAAGAGAAAGATAAGCCTGAGGCAATGTGACTGAATTAAAGGGTAACAACAGATATACAGTAAGACAAAGGAACTAGTGTTGTCTGAAAGAATGAAAGGGGCGAAACTTGGTCAAAAATAACCTTCATCCAATTACGAAAATGCAGACAGAGATAACTCATAAGCAATTAGCCCTTTGTGGCCTAAAAGTGAGGACAGCGTTGGACTGGGCCAGCATTGGGCTAGACCCGGGGGGCCCCAACCCTCATGAAACTGGTATTGGCTGAACTGTAGGCGTATAAGAGCAGAGATACAGAAGAAACACCAAATAATGTTGAGTAGGAGATAGAAGAGAAAGGCATAACCTTGGGCAACGTGCCATTGTGGCTGAATAAAAGGGGTGTAAGAGAGCAGAGACAGAGATCAGCCTAAAGAAATTTGCCAGGTGCCTAAACAAGTGGTGCCATGCACAAATAATATGCCATGACAACTCCCTGAGACAAATACATAAATAATAAATATAATTAATCTGTAGCCAGTGTGGAATTACTGCTCAGCCAATCAAATCATGGGACTTAAGGGGAAGTAAATCGAAGCAAAAAAGATAAGCTCTTAGTGCAGACAGTATCTACAGTTGTGCCCCAAAAGACAATAAAAGGCACTAAATTGACCCAGGTGCAGTAACCCATAGCAACCAAATCTGTAGCAGAGAATGTGAGAACATTGTACCAGTGAGATGTGGTTCCAGCAGGTATAAATAGTAACCAGCGGCACAAAGGAAAACTCAGCAGAATTCTTCTGCCAAATGTTTACACCTGTCACACACTATCTCCTTATGTAGTAAGTACTGTGTGTAGTAAGAATTGTGTGTAGTAAGTACTGTGTGTAGTAAATACTGTGAGGCAGGTTTGAAGGGAAAATTTTACTCAACCTTTGATAAATATGCCCCTATGTGTAGTAAGTACTGTGTGTAGTCAAAACAGTGTGTATTAAGTACTGTGTGTAGTAAGTACTGTGTGTTGTAAAAATGGTGTGTAGCAAGTACTGTGTGTAGTAAGTATGGTGTGTAGTAAAAACAGTGTGTAGTAAGTACTGTGTGTAGTAAAAATGGTGTGTATTAATTACTGTGTGTAGTAAGTACTGTGTGTAGTAAAAACTGTGTGTAGTATGTACTGTGTGTAGTAAGTACTGTGTGTAGTAAGTACCAAGTGTGGTAAGCAGTGTTTCTTTCCTTGACATAGGCTGCTAAAAGTCACAGTTGCTATCAAGTCAAAGGTACTGGAAGTGAAACATCAGCCCTTAGCTTTATTTGTACTCTCCAAACCCAATCACTTACTGGCACACTCAGTACTTTCGGGCTTATTCATGAATTCATATTCAATTTGCAAATTATATTTTGAGCAGAGGGCCTTGGGGTTTCTGGGAGGCAAAGAGAAGACAGAGGCCCTTCCCTGACTAACAGTGGTCATTCTAAAGGCAGAGGTAGAGTGATTGGCTTAGGGTCTTATAGAAAAAGTTCCCCCAACTCAGTGGCACAGACTTTGCACCCCCCCAAAATATACCTTTATTAGGCTGATTGAGCTTTCCCCCAATTAGATCACCAATAGCTAACATGAAAATATCAGTGGTGATAACCACAATGAAGGGGCGGAGCAAATAAATGGCAACTCCTCACTGTAATAGTTGGAAAGATCTGACACATTGATTATTGTTTTCTTTAATTGTCTTACTTGTCCCACCATAATTCATTTCTGTGTGATGTTCCATATAACTGGGTTATATATTCACTTGCACAGACTCAATATACACAAATGTATATATGAAACTGAATAAATTTGTTGACAATTAGATCTTTTCACCAGTGCCTTAATTCTACCCTTCCTCTTATGTTTCAATGGATTAATATCAATACCTGCAAAATGGCCAGACCCTAAGAACTAGAAAAATTAGGGTAACAGTCACCCTGCTATAGTTCCAGGGGTACCCAGGGAACAAATAATCACTCACCCCAAATGCCCCCCAAATTGACCTTCAGACTGGCCCCCCTTAGCTCATAACAAGGTTACAGATAGATAAAAACATTGGGGTAACAGTCACCCTGCTATAGTTCCAGGGGTACCCAGGGTACAAATAAACACTCACCCCAAATCTCCCCCTAACTGACCTTCAGACTGGGCCCCCTTAGCTCATAACAAGGTTACAGATATATAGAAACATTGGGGTGTCACCCTGCTATAGTTCCAGGGGTACCCAGGGTACAAATAAACACTCACCCCAAATCTCCCCCTAACTGATCTTCAGACTGGGCCCCCTTAGCTCATAACAAGGTTACAGATATATAGAAACATTGGGGTAACAGTCACCCTGCTATAGTTCCAGGGGTACCCAGGACACAAATAAGCACTCACCCCAAATCTCCCCTAACTGGCCTTCAGGCTGGGCCCCCTTAGCTCATAACAAGGTTACAAATATAGAGATACATTGGGGTAACAGTCACCCTGCTATAGTTCGAGGGGTATCCAGGGTACAAATAATCACTCACCCCAAATCTCCCCATAACTGGCCTTCAGGCTGGGCCCCCTAAGCTCATAACAAGGTTACAGATATATAGAAACATTGGAGTAACAGTCACCCTGCTATAGTTCGAGGGGTACCCAGGGCACAAATAAGCACTCACCCCAAAACTCCCCTAATTGACCTTCAGGCTGGGCCCCCTTAGCTCATAACAAGGTTACAGATATATAGATACATTGGAGTAAAAGTCACCCTGCTATAGTTCAAGGGGTACCCAGGGCACAAATAAGCACTCACCCCAAATCTCCCCTAATTGACCTTCAGGATGGGCCCCCTTAGCTCATAACAAGGTTAAAGATATATAGATACATTGGCTTAACAGTCACCTTGCTATAGTTCGAGGGGTATCCAGGGTACAAATAATCACTCACCCCAAATCTCCCCATAACTGGCCTTCAGGCTGGGCCCCCTAAGCTCATAACAAGGTTACAGATATATAGATACATTGGAGTAACAGTCACCCTGCTATGGTTTGGGGGGTACCCAGGGTACAAATAAGCACTCACCCCAAATCTCCCCTAACTGGCCTTCAGGCTGGGCCCATTTAACTCATAAAAATGTTACAGATATATAGAAACATTGGGGTAACAGTCACCCTGCTATAGTTCCAGGGGTACCCAGGGCACAAATAAGCACTCAAATCTTTTCCTAAATAGCCTTCAGGCTGGGCTCCCTTAGATCATATAATTAGTGATTCTGTGTCAGCACACAACTCCTCCACTGTTTCTGGTGCACGTTGAATGGTGGCCACCTCACACCGTAGAAGATTCAATGTATGGAATCCCTTAGATCATATATCCACCAGCTGAAGGGTGGGTGATTTCTGGGCAGTAGCTTAGTCAAAAGTTACAGCAGATCAAAGGTATAATTATAGGGCCCCCATGCAAACTAGGCTAATGCCCATTTATTAGAATGACAACAGACAATATTACATGAAATAATTATATGAAATAATTTGAAATTATGTTGTAGAGCCACTTGATGAGAATGAAGGCAACAGCTACATTTTTATTTTTTTATCAATACATGTTTTATTCATACAATAATCAGATTGTAGAACTTTGGCAAGTGTTTCATGGGTTTATTCCAAATGTTTTCTGGAAGAGGTGAAGAAGCTTTACATTTAGAGCCTTTGTCCTTATTCCATATATAATTGGGTTGAGAAGAGGTGGGAAGACTAATATGGTTACAGAGAGCAGTACATGAATTACAGTGGGCAAGTTGACATTTCCTAGCCTGTATCGAATGAAAATGAAGAAGACTCCAATCAGGAAAATAGAAAAATTGATTAAATGGGTCACCAACGTGTGAATGGCTTTCTGACAAGCCTCCTTGGAAATCTTCAAGCAAACCATAAAGATGCGAAGGTAGGAATAAGCGATCATCAGTAGGGTGAGCACCAGGAATAGAGTGGTGGATACTGTTCCATAGAGAGTATTGACAGAAGCATCCACACAGGACAGGATCACCAGAGACATATTGTCACAAAATATATTTTTGATACGAGTTCCACAGAATGGAAGCCTTGCTGAGAGAAGGACAGCGGTTAGGACTGAGGTGAATGAGAAGATAAAAGCTCCTCCAATGAACTTTAGGGCCTTTTCATTGCTCATTAAGTAGACATAATGTAATGGGTGGCACACAGCCAAGTATCTGTCATAAGCCATTACTGTGAGAGAAGATACCTCAAAGGTGGTGTAAGTTATGACACAGAGGACCTGGAGGAGGCAGCCAGTGCGTGAAATCTTAGTGGTGGAAGAAAGAAGGTCAATGATCAGTTTTGGGAAAAATGATGAGCTTCCAAACATCCCGTTTAAGATGACGGTGCCAATGAGAATGTACATGGGCTGGCGAAAGCTTTCTTCTGTGAGGATCACAAAAACTATCATGGAGCTCACGAGGATTATAAAGGTGTAGGTTAAAATGCACAGAATACTATAAACGTGTTGGAGTCCTTCCATCTCCAGGAGACCAAGAAGGAGGAAACTAGTGCTGCCATTGGACACATTTTCCATTTTTGTTACTTGTGCAGATTATCCAGGGTCCTGATTAATTCAAATAATTAAAATAAATTACTATAAGAAGATAAAACTAAAGCTACATTTATCAGTATAAACAACCATAAGGAGTATACAAGACATTAGAGCACAGGAACTGAATTTACATTGACATTTACTTAAATTTGGGTATGTCTTAACAAATGCTTATTATTGGTTTACGTGGGGCGCTCATAATGAATGTTATGATCAAACTCAGGAATATTTGCTGCATTGTTTTTGGTGCAATGTTGACCAAAAAACTGTAGGACAACAATGACCTCTATTGATTCGGTCACCGGCCAACCCAAAAGTGATTACATTTTATGACTTGCAATGACAGTTGGACCTCAGATTGATGGTTTAAGACTAACTTCAACCCTACGGCATGGTGACTAAAGTTTAGAGGGTTTTGCCCTCTGTGATTTTACATAGTGAAATATTCCACAATTATATAACACTGAAATGAAAAATCAGGAGGCAGCACAGGCTAGTGTTTAGTTGTTCTGTGATAGAGAAACTCGGTTTAAAGGTTCCAGCTCCAGTTGCAGGAACAAAGAACATGGAGCCAAATCGGCACTGGAATTAGCATTGTTGAGATTATTTAGCATTTTAATGGGCTGCTAGTCCTGAAGAGCTGGGATATTGTTTATGTGGCAATATTGCTTTACATATACAGCACCTAGCTCTTTAACCCTTCATATAAAAATTTGCAGGGATTTTATACTCAAGCAACTATTGAATAAACTGAGGTGGAGCAACATATTTTCAGTCCCCTTTGAATTAAAGGTATGGATATAAACGAGCAATGAAGGCATTTAGGACCCGATAGCTATAACAAGACATATTATACTCTATAACATTAAGAACCCTGAAAAAAACAGCCTGATATTACTCATTTGAAAGGGATAGAAATCACATTTTCTGGAAAGTCCTGATACCCTCAGTATAGTACTTGCCATTCTCAGGAGATCCCAAGAGAAAAACAGGAGGCTACAGGCTTAGTAACCTGACACTACAGGTACAGTATATAACTACAAACCCTGGTAGACTTCCAACCAGTTGTATTTCCTCAGCCTAGAGATGCCTCTGCCAGTTCTCAGTCTGTAGGGGCTGAACTTGTCTGTGTCACTGTGTTTCGCATAGTGAAAGAAATACACAATTAAAATCAAAGTTCATACTGTACCTGCTTTGTCCTTCTGCATTAAAACTGCTAAATAAGACGACTGCCTTTTATATATGTATCTATATATATATACATAAAACATTCAGACTAAGACGTAATAATCCCAGGGAGATTCCACTGCCTTAAAATCCCAAGGTGGGTTCATTATCATTTCTGCTGAAACAGGAGGGCCAAAAATAAATTAAGCAGATGAGAATATCTTTAGTGAAGTAGTTGACTCTAACCTGTTGAGCTACTTTTTAAGTGTGGATTAATAATTATGTACATGAATTTAGTACTTAGTAATATTTCATTTATGCCATAAGGCCAGGGCTGTAAAACTTGTTCTCCATATCTACAGCAGCTGACTCCAACTGCCTAAATGTCGTGTTTGGTATCCCGAAACTCAAAACAGACGCAAAGGTTTCAGTCATGGCTCCAGCTTACAACTATAACAGCCACCTTTCAATTCTGGAGGAGCTCTGCTTGATGCCACCAGGTCTTAAAGTGAGAGAACCAAGGAGAGAGTTCTGGGCAGACAAGAGAACCATAACATGTGACTGGAGGGACGGGTTTAGAGCTAAACATAGCCATAGAACAGGTCAAAATCAGTACAGAGTCAGGGTCCAGAAGATTAGTCAGTAACAGGCAAAGGTTGGTTCAGGTCAAGGACAGGCAAGGTCAAGGAACAGAGAAAACTTCTAGACTAGAAGGGCACCCAGGAACTATCTATAGTAGACCTACCTTGGGTTATGGGAAGACATATGGAAGGATGAGGCACCTTTAAATATTTAAATTTTTCACTCCAAGCACGATTACATCACGTGTGAACTAACGCGTGTGATCCTACTTGGAAGACAGCTGCAGGGGTCTCCACCACCTCACAAGTATCCTTGCACTACTAGTGCCAAATGTGGATATTGACGGTGTGCAAGGTATATAAACCCTTCCAATATTATGTAGGATACTGTGAGGTGCATTACAGTGATTGGGGATCTTTCTGTAATTGGTATCTTCATACCTTAATTCTACTAGAAAATAATTGAAACATGAAATGAACCCAATAGTCTAAGTTTTGTTTCCAATAAGGATTAATGATCTCTTAGTTGGGATAATTTTAAAAATATGAATTATTTGGATAAAATAGTCTATGGGAGATGGCCATTCTGTAATTCAGAACTTTCTGGATAATGGGTTTCCAGATAATGGATCTCATACATGTTTAATTAAGTGGTGCTTTGATGCCCAGTACTTTCTGTAGGCCTCCAATCCCCCCCTAGTTAGATCCCCTCTTTGAAGCACAACATATAGGGATAAATTTATCAAAGAGTGAAGTTCCGCCACTAGAGTGAAATTCCGCAGCTCTGAATTCATTTCTATGGGATTTTGAAAGGCGTATTTATCAATAGGTGAAAGTGA
This sequence comes from Xenopus petersii, assembly GCA_038501925.1. Lineage (NCBI taxonomy): Eukaryota > Metazoa > Chordata > Amphibia > Anura > Pipidae > Xenopus > Xenopus petersii. The sequence continues at coordinate 173,939 of JBCGBM010000167.1, read as the reverse complement.
AAGTTCACCCTTTGAAATAATACGCCTATAAAAATCCCATATAAATGAATGGAGAGTGGCGGAACTTCACTATTTACTTCAATCTTTGATAAATATACCCCAAAGTCTACAATATAGCTCTAAGGGGCAAATTCACTAAGATTCGTAGTTGCGCCAGCGTCCGATTCGCCACACTTCACCAGCACTGCGCAAATTCACTAAAATCCAAAGTTGCACTCAGGGGAAATGAAAGGTTGCGTAGTTGCTTTAATTAATTAATTCGCCAGGCAAAGCAAGGTTACGCTAGCGATGCTTAATTTGCATACAGCGCCAGATTGAATTTAAAATGGAAGTATTCGTAGCATCACTACACAAGCCTGGGAAACCTTCAAAACATCAAATGAAATTTTTATTTTACCCTACACATGTGCCCACTGTATAGTTAAGGTGCCATGAGTTAGGAAATGTAGGGGGGAAGGAGGGGAGCCCCAAAATGAATGTCGATCTTTTTCAGCCTATCACCCATAACGCCAGCGTCCCTATCTACTCTAGATACACTTCGCCTGGTCTGAGGTGGCAAATGAAGTCTAGCGTAAAAGGTAGCGTTCAGAATAATGCGCGCGTTAGTGAATTTGCGTAGTTACGTCCATTGCGCAAATTCGCCAGGCGTAAGGGTGCGAAGTAACACTAGCAAATTTACGCCATTGACACCAATCTGTAACTGGACACAATAACAATGAGTGGACTGTGTGACTTGCTATTTGTACTTCTACTGTATATTCTGATAGAAAGATCTTTATGATGCTTGAGCTGACCCCAACGGACATAGTCACTTTTGACTGGGTGCCCAAAAACTTTTCTTGTGGGGTTAACCAGAGACTTATAGTAATGCCTGTGCTACCTAATTTCATTTCCACAGTTTCATTATACCACTCATTGATTAGACTTCAGTTACTAAGGTTGTATTCAGTAGGCAATAAACTGCACAAAAGAACTGTGCATAATGTGAACATGTAAATTGACCGCACCATGAGTGGACATCCCAATCAGAATGTGCATAGAAACATTATCGCCCTGCTGTTTGTATTATCATTTAGTGTCTTCTTTTGTGCTTTGTGCAGCCACTAATACCTGTACACTAGGAGCAGGGCAGACAAAATGAGGTGGGTCTCAGAGCAAAAAAAGCAAAAACTCTTGAGACTCCTGTTGATTTTGTTCTTTCACCTCATTATTCCATGAGTTCTCCCTCTTATATTCCATTAAACAGAGACTACTGAGCTTATTGGGTGATCAGGTTAATGTTGGTAGTGGCCAGTTTAACTCTAGTAAAGTGGCATATGGTGTTGATGTTGAAATTAAGTGCATCTAAATAGGAAATCAGTGCCAATGTATTGTCATTTCTGCAATTGCACCTTCATCCAAATATGCCATTTTCTCTGTTGGATCCTGCAGCGCATCTTTCAAGAGATTCCTATCAAATGCAATATCCATATTTATTGGTATAACGCATCCTATTTATAAAGCAAGGTGTGTTGGCAATGAAATAATTCCATCAAAATAGCTGACTCTAGTAACAGTAAGAAAACAACTCCTTACTGAATTATAATAATGGCCCCAGTATGCAGTTTTAGTATTTAAGATGGCAACAGATCCTATATCCAGATTGTGAAGTTTCCTGCCTGGATTCTGACCCTGGTGATACGTCAAAGGCCAGAGGTTTGGACCAAAGGAGCCTCAGGGGCAAAGATAAGAAGGTTTACACCATGTGGTACATGGAGCAGAAACCTGGGTGCAGTCTGTGGAGCTAATCAAGAATTGAGGCTCACATTACTGGAGTGAATGGACTTCTTTGAAGTGGACATTGGAGCTGCATTCCTGCTTTCATGTGCCCGTTTTTGCTGAGGGTGTCTGCTACTGTAGGTAGCCCTTTGGATGCATGTTCGTAGTGCCAAGACATATATATAACAGCTTTTTTAATGAACCTGTTGCATTTTAATTTAGGTGAGTGGTTAAGGAGCTGAGTTAGGTGAAATGGGGGTCCATATTAGACATGGTAGCTTGACATTGCAGCAGCTTCAAGGTTGGCAAGAAGGAAAACGTATCTCAACAAGATAGAATGAAGGAAGGAATGATAGGCTTTGCATGTGCTTGGGAGAGTGAAGGTGCAAGATTTGCGTGGGAAATACGGTTTTGTTTCGACAGGAGGGATAGACAGTTAGGGGCAGGTTTTTCAAGGGTCGAAGTAAACAAAAATTTGAATTTCAAGGTATTTTTGTGTACTTCGACTAGACCAAAATTCGATTCGAATTTGAAAAAAAAATTAGACTGTTCGAATATTGAAACTTATCATGTATTTATTTTTAAAATCTTAGAATCGACGTAGATCAAATACAGTCTATTCACCCACAGATAAAAACTTCAATTAATGAAATACATTTTAGTTGCTCTTTTTTTCTTTGAATTTCGAAGTTATGGGAGTTCAAAAAAACTCCCATTACTGCGAAATTCAACCCTTGATAAATCTGCCCCTTAGAGATTTTCTGCTTTCATTCAGATTGCTCCCCCCCCCCCGTCTTCAGTCCAAGATTACAATTTGCCCTTTGGAAAACCAGCATTGGGGCAAACCATCGGCTTTCAAGTGTGTCTACCTTAAAGGGGAAGTTCAACTTTTTGGTGGCAGTGTTTTTGTTGATGGCTGTTACCATAATATATATATATATATTTATAACTGATGACATCAGAACTCACCGTTTATAAGGATATAATTTACAAGATATTTATGGCTTTTTTGTATTATAAATACATATATCATATATGAATATATTATAATGAATCTATACACAACTCTTCTTCAGCCGGGATTCCATTTCCCACAATGCCATACACAGTTATTTTGCATTTTAATGGAGCCCCTGAGCCTGGGGAGCTGGGGAAAAGCTTAATTAAGGATGTTTCTAAATAATAGAACTATGAATATGGCTAGAAATTCCATATTTGATATACTGTACTGAGCTTTCTGCACTAGCTTTATATTGTAAATGACTATATAAATACAATGGTTTACCAGTCCAGGGCAACAGTGCATTGTATGTGCATGCTTATCAAACTCATTTATTTGGCATTTCTTGTCCTTTAGAAAGCAAAGTAAATTTATTGCCAGCAGTCCAACTTCCGACATACACAAACCTCTTGCAATGACTTTTATTAAATATGTCAGTTCATTTTAGTTTATGTTTTAGTTGCAGACAACAGACAAAGGCTCTCTGTGGGTTTACTTGCATGTGAGCCACAGAAAGTCACTGTTGGCTATAAATTGGTTTGAAGGGTTGGAAAAAACTTGCAATGAGAAATGCACAGTAGGAGACGATTTAGAAATCTATATTTAATATACTGGGATGTTTCTTATTTGTGCTCACTAGGGTGGTTTGATTGGTTACACTCTTACACTCATAACTCCCTCCCACTGTGATACCCCTCTGCACCAGAGCATGCACTGCAGTCAGCATACGGCCAAAGATTGTGCCTTTCCCATACATTTTACTTGCTGCCACTACTAGAGAGGGGCCCACCACATCAGCTGCAGCCTTTATATAAGCCTCTATACCATAAGCGCTTGACATAAGCCATCTGACCCCATGTTTCCTTGTGAGCTTCTTTACCCCAGCAGTGACTTGGCTTGAGTTGCTGCCAGTAGCTACTGCCTGTGCAAATGTTTTAGCAGGGGTCACATTGGCTGCAGCAGCAGAACTAGAGGCAATGGGGCTTTTTGACATGGGCTCTGACTGGTGTTTCCTTGCAGAGCTACAGCTGGGGGGTTTCAGGTCCTTCAGCTTTAGCCTGAGGTATTTTTTTTAACTTTAATAACTTCCCTTTATTCCCTCCCATTATTTTACAAAACAAACCACAACAAGAAAGCTTTAAATTGTAAGTTGAGAAGCTGTGGCAGGGAGAAGGTTCATGTGAGCAGGTGCCTGGGAGCTGCACTGCTGCTGCTGGAAAAGATTTTATACTTTTAAATCCTTCTCCCTTTAGCTTTCTCTCCTCACAAAACTGAGTGCAAAAAAATCTGAACAAAAAGTAAACAATTTGTGCTGAAACGGCAGAAAAATGACACTCAGATGTAGGAGAGGTGTAGGGGATCTAACAGTGAGTTTGTAGCCCAGGGGAAGTGAAGGGAACTAGGCTAGCAATCACTCACCTTCTGAGTCAAACCAAAAATCAATTTTTTTAGTAAAGAATATCAACTCAAAACGTCCCAAATTTCACCCACCAAGTGAAAACAAAAAATCCTGTCTTAAACAGAGATTTCTATACTTAATTCAGCATAGCTTTCTTCTACTGTATGGGGCTGATTCACGAAGGGTCGAATATCGAGGGTTAATTAACCCTCGATATTAGACTAGGAACTAAAATCGTTCGACTTCGAATATCGAAGTCGAACGATTTTGCGCAAATCCTGCGATCGATCGAAGGATTTTTCATTCGATCGAACGATTAAATCCTTCGAATCGAACGATTCGAAGGATTTTAATCCAACGATCGAAGGAAAATCATTCGATCAAAAAATCCCAGGCAAGCCTATGGGGACCTTCCCCATAGGCTAACATTGACTTTGGTAGCTTTTAGCTGCCGAAGTAGGGGGTCGAAGTTTTTCTTAAAGGGACAGTACTTCGACTATCGAATGGTCGAATAGTCGAATGATTTTTAGTTTGAATCCTTCGATTCGAAGTCGTAGTCGTAGTCGAAGGTCGAAGTAGCCCATTCGATGGTCGAAGTAGCCCAAAAAAAACTTCGAAATTCTACATTTTTTTTTATTCGAAACCTTCACTTGAATTTAGTGAATCGGCCCCTATGTGTTGATTTTGTCATTAGATGAAGTTCCCCACAGGACTATTTGTATGCGCTAACTTCATTTTGGGCCTCTAAATGCCACATACTTTGGTAAACCTATGCACGATGGGCATCAAACCGTTCAGTGGACCCCTGGCAATTATATTCACTGTGCTTTTTCTTTGTACTTAATACAGTGTGGGATATTCAGAAACCTTTCAAGTGATTTTTCAGATTTGTAAGACATTTTTATAAAAACCGCTACATTCAGACAAGCTTTGTTGTTTGGTACTTAGGAGTAGAGAGACATATTTACCCATTTTGGAATCAGCAGAATTGTCACGGTCGGCACCCTAAACCAGAACTAATGCCAAGCTCCCTGGTCTCGGCTCGGCTTCACCAGTAGTGTGACCGCCTTTGGCTTCGGGAGGAGCCCTCAGCGTACTCAGATGCCACCTGGACTTTTAGAGAGGAGCAAGGCGAGGAGTTCTGGCAAGCAAAGGGGCACGACTGTAGTAAACAAAGTCTTTGGACAGAAGATCGCAGTACAAGGCGTTAGGCAAAGGAGTAGTCAGAACAGGCCGGGTCGAGGCAGGCAGAGAGTAAACGATATCAGGCAGGCAAGGGTCAAACCAGGAAGTCAATCAGAGGGTTAATCAGAAGCAGTAGTCAGTAATCAGGCAAGGGTCAGAATCCAGAAATCAGAGTAGTCAAATAGCCAGGCAGGGTCAAAATAGGAATCAAACAGGTTTCAGAATAACACAAGCTCAAAGCACCAGGAACAAATCCTATCACGGGCAAAGTCCCACAGCCCTAATGGGCTTTAAATACTGTTTGAATTGCGCGCCCTTGCACGCTGACCTCACTACGTCAGCGCGCCAGCGCCTTTAAGAAAAAACAGAGCTGCCGACGCCTGCGGCCTACAGGAAGCCGCTCGTCGAGACGGGCGTCCCCGCCGAGGGGGCGACAGGCGTCCCTGTCGTCCCCCCCTAGACCACCAGGTATGTTCATTACAAGAATATGTACTATATGGTTTTCTGGGGTAAACTTACTGTTTTTTGGCCTTGGAATCCAAAGTTTTCTGCCTTAGTGCTTTCAAAATTCGGTAATATACTGCCAGGAGTTTTTGCTGTACAGAAGTCCTAAATCTCCCTAAAACTATACATATATATCATTGGCATGTTTGAGAGACACGATGCTTTCCAAATCAGTTGGATTTTTATGCATTAAATGAAATATTTTTCTGGTATAAATTCATATATTATGAAAAATAGGAATTTTCCATTTTTGTTTCGGCATTTAACGCTAAACATCTTTTTGCAGAGCTGGAACTACATGAAAACTCAGGCAGATTTAGAAAGCTCAGCTTCTCCAGAAAAAAAAAACAATGTATAATTTCCCAAGGTAAACTAAAGGTTTCCACTCAGATCATGCCCCTAAAGTGAGAGAGTACAAATTTTTTTTTCACAAATGTCTGGAATTTTGTGTAACCAAAAAGTCAAATTCTGCTGGCACTTAAAGGGTTAATAGCCTTAGGGCATGGTGCTCCATATTACAGAGAAGCCCATTGTCTGAAAACATCATGTACCAGCCATTTCAAACAAGAGATCCCACATCTGTGTATAAACTGGATGTGAAATTGTTGTTTTTTATTTGACAATATATGACAACTTCATTGTTCAGTGAGCAGATAAGATATTGAATTTGTGCAGGCGATGAAAGAGTTTTACCCTTAATGCTTTAGTCCTTATTCCATATATAAGAGGGTTGAGGAGAGGAGGGAAAACTATAAAAGTTACAGAGAGAATAATTTGGGCAAAAAGAGGGAGATTATTGTTCCCCAGTCTGAACCGTACGAAAATAAACAGCCCCCCAACCAGGAAGATAGAAAAACCAAGTAAGTGGGTGACCACAGTGTGAATGGCTTTCTCACAGGCTTCCTTGGAAATCTTCAGACAGACCATAAAGATGTTCAGGTAGGAATAAGCAATGATCGACAGGGTGAAAACCAAGAAAGTAACAGTAGATAAGATTCCATACAGACTATTTACAGAAGAATCTCCACAGGACAAGACAATAAGGGACAGGTTTTCACAAAAAATATTTTTGATTTGTGTCCCACAATAAGTAAGTCTCGCAGATAAAATCACAGTAACTAAGACAGAGAAGAAGGAGAAGGCAAAGAAACCTAGGATGAGCTTGACAGCTTTTGTGTTGGTCATTTTGGTGGCATATCGCAAGGGGTCACACACAGCCAAATATCTGTCATAGGCCATTATTGTAAAAGAAGATATCTCAAAAATGGCATATGTTATTACAGCAAGAAGTTGAAGAAAGCAGCCAACGTGTGAGATCTGATGGGATGAAGTCAACAAGTCAATGATCAGCTTGGGAAAGAAAGAGCTGCTTCCCAACATTCCATTGAAGGTGAGATTACAAATGAATATGTACATGGGCTCATGGAGGCTTTCTTCTGTCAGAACCACAAGCACAATCTCTGAGCTCAACAGCATTATACATATGTAAATAATCAGGGAGAGAATGCAGTAGAGATATCTCAGTTCTTCCATCTCCACAATTCCAAGAAGAACAAAGTTCCTGCTAACAGAAGATCCATTTTCCATTCTTTTTCTGCTCCTACCAGATCTCCACAGCCCTGTTTAAAAATAAAGAACTGATGACTTTTCAGATACATTCAGAATTACATGAAAAACATCATCATTTTCATTCTAACCAGAAGACCAAAAAATTCATAAGATTATTGTGTTCTTGGCACCCAGAAAATAACATCCTGTAAATACGGTTCATAGCATACCTCCTGCAAAGCTGCTTAAGAATGAGTAGTGCATTATTTATATAGTCTGCTGGAGACACATTAACACCTCTGAGGCCCTTTCTGTGCAATCCCAGTGGAGGTTCAATGTGCATCAACAAATTAATCATTTGAAATCTTCTATTTTTAAAAATCCAGAAGAGGACTTGTGACGTTATGGGTCTTTTGACTGATCAAAACACAATGCACACAGATTATTAAAAGGGAACTCCACACAAATTTAACTGTAGCTTTTTTAAAAGTAAACATAATTTCAAGCAACTTTGCAAAATACATCAATTAAAAAATATGCAGACTTTTCATGATTTTTAATGGTTTGGAACAGTTCCCTAAGCTTAGCCCCCTGCTCTCCTTCTAAACTGTCTGACTACTTTGCTGAGCTGTCTGACTACTGTTACTTTGTATCAACAGCCATCTGTCCTCAGCCTGCATCCTCCAAACCCCACAATTCCCTGCACACGTGATTTCAATAAGGAAAGGAACATCACAGTGCAATGCATTCTGGGTTATGTAGTTCCTGCATGCTGTCTGTAAGCTGTGGAGAAGTTGTTTGTAACAATTTGTAACATCAGTGTTTAGTCCCTCCTTCCCTGCCAGGATTTCAAATGATGCAGAAAGAGAAGAACTGTTAAACAGCTGAATTTCAGCATAGAAAATGCCATTTATTCATACTTTTTAAAGAAACAGGTAAGTGTGATGGATATATTAGTTTTTTCTGTGCTATATGGACCTCTTTATCAAATTTTGATTTGGAAGCTGGAGTTCCCCTTTAAGATTGTTTTACTTTAACATTAGTTAGTAGAGTTAGGGGCCCATTCACTAAGCTTGAGTGAAGGAATAGAGGAAAATAGAGGAAAAAAAATACGATTTTCGAATGTTTTTTTTCAAACATGGAATTGGCTACTTCGACCTTCGACTACGACCTTCAACTTCGAATCGAACGTTTTGAACTAAAAATCGTTCGACTATTCGACCATTCGATAATCGAAGTACTGTCTCTTTAAAAATTTCTTCGACCCCCTAGTTCGCCACCTAAAACCTACCGAGGCCAATGTTAGCCTATGGGGAAGGTCCCCATAGGCTTTCCAAGTTTTTTTTGATCGAAGGATAATCCTTCGATGGATGGATTAAAATCCTTTCGAATCATTCGATTCGAAGGATTTAATTGTTCAATCGAACAATTATTCCTTCAATCGTTCGATCTAACGAATTGCACAAAATCTTTCGACTTCGATATTCTAAGTCGAAGGATATTAATTCGGCAGTTGAATATTGAGGGTTAATTAAGCCTCGATATTTGACCCTTGATACATCTGCCCCTAAGTGTTCTTAAGGGATGTTCCTAATAAACAGCCAGTATGCCCAATAAAAATGTCTAATTCTTGGTGGTTTCCTATAAAAATGTGAACTGTGAGTTTCTGTATATTTTTTTCCTCAGCAATAAATGCTTGATGAGAAGAACTTCAGGTTGTTATCTCTTTTTCCTCCTCATTGACCTCACCCATAACTGACTCTTCTAGTGGTGAGCATGGATTTGCGCTGAAATGCTGCATTTTACCATCAGCAATATTTTTGAGAAATAGTGAAAGTGACTTTTTGCATCGAAAAACTTGCTGCAAAAAAATGCCCATCGACTCCAATGTATTTTTGCTCTATAAAGTCCATTTTGCACAGTTTCACAACATTATCAGCAAAGTGGATGGGACACAAATGCCTCTCACATGCGCCTTTTCTCCACAGAAACAATACCAGCCTTAATAGTATTTTCAGTTTAATTCTTCTATCCCTTTTCTCAGTTTAATTTCTGCACTCTCTCCAGCTCATTAATATCCTTCTTAAGGACTGGAGCCCAAAAGATGAGGCCTTACCAGTGATTTATTTAAAAGTTAATTCAAAATGAATTTTTCTGCTGGGTCAACTGTTTCCTAAAGTGCGAAAGTCTACCCAGACGTTAATCGACCATATTCTTACTGCTACGAGGCTATCTATAGCATCTAAATGAAAATCCGCTATCCCCCCGCCCTTAGCAGAGTTAAAACGGACAGTGGAAACAAATAAAATATTTGAACTAGGCATTGCATTAATACACAACATATTCCCCAATCTTTAGCAATATGGTCTCCTTAGGTATTATTAAATCGGTTTTCAAAAGCAAAATTAATATTTAATCTCTAACTTTAATGACTTTTTCCTTTACAGAACTGTAATGTATTTGCTTTAGTAGCCTCTAACTGCCTAGAGTTACGCAGCTTGTTATCCACAAATACCCACAAATACAATTAAGGAGGCCCCCACAATACTATGTGCATTCTCATTTACAGAGTGCTCCATTTATCAACTGTGCAAAGCTTCTGTTGGGGGCCATGGCAAATGCTGCACATAACTATGGCCAACCTGGGAAACAGTTGACAGTTGTGATAAGTACTCTTAAGGTTAAGAAGAAATGGCTCATTTAGATATTCAGATTAAATGCTGAGCTGAAGTAACATAGTGACATAGTAACATAGTAAGTAAGGTTGAAAAAAGACACATGTCCATCGAGTTCAACCTTTTTTTTTTTTTTTATTAACTACCTATCTGCCAGTTGATCCAGAGGAAGGCAAAAAACCCACCTGAAGACTCTCCAATTTGCCTTAGAGGGGGAAAAATTCCTTCCTGACTCCAAAATAGCAATCGGACTAGTCCCTGGATCAACTTGGACTATGAGCTATTTCCCATAACCTTGTATTCCCTCACTTGCTAAACACCATCCAACCCCTTCTTATACCTATCTAATGTATCAGCCTGTACAACTGATTCAGGGAGAGAATTCCACATCTTCACAGCTCTCACTGTAAAAAAACCTTCCGAATATTCAGGCGGAACCTCTTTTCTTCTAATCGGAATGGGTGACCTTGTGTCAGCTGGAAAGACCTACTGGTAAATAAAGCATTAGAGAGATTATTATATGATCCCCTTATATATTTATACATAGTTATCATATCTCCCCTTAAGCGCCTCTTCTCCAGCGTGAACATCCCCAATTTGGCCAGTCTTTCCTCATAGCTAAGATTTTCCCTTTACCAGCTTAGTTGCCCTTCTCTGTACCCTCTCTAATACAATAATGTCCTGTTTGAGTGATGGAGACCAAAACTGTACGGCATATTCTAGATGGGACCTTACCAGTGCTCTATACAGTGGAAGAATGACCCCCTCCTCCCTTGACTCTATGCCCCATTTAATACAACTCAAGACCTTATTTGCCCTTGATGCTGCTGACTGGCATTGCTTGCTACAGACAAGTTTATCATCTACAAGGACTCCAAGGTCCTTTCCCATAATGGATTTGCCTAGTGCAGTCCCATTAAGGGTATAAGTGGATATTGTTATATCCCAGGTGCATGACTTTACATTTATCAACATTGAATCTCATTTGCCAATTAGCTGCCCAGATTGCCAGTTTGTCAAGATCATGTTGCAAGTGCCACATCCTGGATGGAATTAATTGGGCTGATAGTTTTGTGTCATCTGCAAACACTGATACATTACTTACAACACCCTCCCCTAAGTAATTAATGAACAAGTTAAATAAAAGTGGACCCAATACTGAGCCCTGGGGGACCCCACTAAGAACCTTACTCCAAGTAGAGAATGTCCCATTAACAACCACCCTCTGTACCCGATCCTGTAGCCAGTTTCCTATCCATGTGCAAACGACTTCATTAAGCCCAACAGACCTTTGTTTAGAAAGCAGTCGTTTGTGGGTAGGGATGTAGCGAACTGCCGTTAATGTGTTCGCGAACACCGTTCACGAACACCGGCAAAAAAGCGAACAGTTCGCGAACAGTTCGCGAACTTCGAACGCTCGATAAAATCGTTCGATCGAACGATCGAAGGATTTTATTCGTACGATCGAAGGATTTTCGTTCGAATCGAACGATCGAAGCTATTCGATCGAATGATTTTAATTCAATCGAATGCTTATAATCGTTCGAACGAATGGAAATCGTTCGATTTTAGCGATCGAATGGTCGAATGGTCGAATGGTCGAACGAAATTTTACTTCGAATCGAACGCGAACACCAATTGGCGAACGTCGCGCGACGTTCGCGAACATTCGGCGGACGCAAACAGTCGAAGTTCGCGCGAACTAGTTCGCCGGCGAACAGTTCGCTACATCCCTATTTGTGGGGCACAGTATCAAACGCTTTGGCAAAATCCAAATAGATCACATCTACTGCCCCCCCACTATCCAGAATCTTACTTACCTCATCATAAAATGCAATCAAATTCGTCTGACATGACCTATACTTCATAAAGCCATGCTGATTGTTGCTCATAATGCCATTCATTAGGACAAAATTTTGAATGTGATCCCTTAACAAGCCTTCAAATAATTTGCCCACCACAGATGTCAAGCTTACTGGCCTATAATTGCCAGGCTGAGATCGTAATCCCTTTTTAAATACTGGAATAACATCAGCTTTTCTCCAATCCATAGGCACCATACCAGATGACAGTGAATCTGAGAAAATCAGAAATAAGGGCTGGTCTAAAACTGAACTAAGCTCTCTTAGAACCCGGGGGTGTATGCCATCAGGTCCTGGAGCCTTGTTTACATTAATTTGTATTAAAGCTTTTTGAATCATATCCTGAGTCAGCCACTGACTAGATTGAGCTGAACCATTAGTGCAGTTATTAAGTGAGCCTGTGAACCCAGACTCCTCTATTGTATACACTGAAGAAAAGAACTGATTTAACACATTTGCCTTATCTGTATCTGTTACAACCATACTGGTACCATTATTTAATGGAGCAACACTCTCAACCTGCATCTTTTTACTATTAATATATTTAAAACTTTTAAGGGTTAGTTTTCACCTCCACCTCAATTAACTCTTCATTCCTTTTCTTAGCCTTCCGGATTGCTGATTTACAACATTTATTACAGTGTTTATATTCATTAAATGCAGCTTCTGTCCCTACAGATTTGTAGTTTTTAAATGCCTTTCTCTTCTTTCCCATTAACTTCTTTACTTCTGTATTAAGCCACACAGGATGATTCTTAGAGCTTCTACGTTTAGTCCTTAAGGGAATAAATTGAGAACAATAATGATTTAATATCATTTTAAAGGACAACCATTTCTGTTCTGTGTTTTTAGCTGAAAACCTAATGCCCCAATCAATGCTCTGTAGGGCAGCCCTCAAGGCACTAAAATTAGCTTTTGCAAAATTCATGGTTTTTGTTGCCCCAGTATATTTTTGTTTTTTGCACCAGACATTAAAAGATATAACATTATGGTCACTATTACCCAGGGGTTCAATGACTTGCACATTTGCTATAAGTTCTGGCTCATTTGAGATCACTAAATCAAGAATAGCATTTTTTCTGGTAGGCTCCTCAACAACCTGTGCTAAATAATTGTCGTGCAATAAGTTTATAAACTTGTTCCCATTAACTGATCTGGCAGTACCGTTGCTCCAGTCAATATCTGGGTAATTAAAATCCCCCATTATCATTACTTTACCTAAACTAGCAGCCTTTTCTATTTGCATTAGGAGCTTTGTCTCTTCCTCCTCACTTACATTAGGGGGTCTATAGCATACGCCTACAATTAATTTGCTGGATTCTTTATAATTGGTGAAGAACTCCACCCATACGACTTCTGCCCCCTCATTTTCTAACATAACCTCCTCCTTTATATGAGCTTTTAAATCCTGCCTAACATACAGACATACCCCTCCTACTTTTCTATTGCCTCTGTCCCTCCGAAACAAAGTATAGCCACTGATATTTACTGCCCAGTCATGTGACTCATTCAGCCATGTTTCGGCCACACCAATCATATCATATTTTCCTTCCATCACCAGCAGCTCCAGCTCTCCCATTTTACCAGTCAGACTTCTTGCATTTGTAAACATACATTTAATACTGGCACCATATTGAACATATGACATGTGGTCCTCCCTATCCTTAACAGTATCCCCAGCCAAATCTCCTCCCCCATTTTCCCTTTCTTTGCCCACTATCTCATCTAACCTGTCTACCACTGAATCTTTTACTGAACCCTCCCCCCCACACCTAGTTTAAAATCTCCTCCAACCCTCTAGCCATCTTCTCTCCCAAAACAGCTGCCCCATCATCATTGAGGTGCAGCCCATCCCTAGCAAAGAGCCTGTAGTCGACTGAAAAATCAGCCCAGTTCTCCAAAAACCCAAAACCCTCCTCCCTACACCAATCTTTCAGCCACGCATTAATCTCCCTACGCTCCCGCTGTCTCCTTAGCGTTGCTCGTGGCTCAGGTAATATCTCTGAGAAAATTACCTTGGAAGTCCTCGCCCTCAGCTTTGAACCTAGTTTTTTAAAATCATTTTTGAGGACTTCACCACCTCCTCTAACTTTGTCATTGGTACCTGTGTAAGAAAACAACTCCTTACTGAATTATAAAAATGGCCCCAGTATGCAGTTTTAGTAGTTAAGATGGCAACAGATCCTATATCCAGATTGTGAAGTTTCCTGCCTGGATTCTGACCCTGGTGATACGTCAAAGGCCAGAGGTTTGGACCAAAGGAGCCTCAGGGGCAAAGATGAGAAGGTTTACACCATGTGGTACATGGAGCAGAAACCTGGGTGCAGTCTGTGGAGCTAATCAAGAATTGAGGCTCACATTACTGGAGTGAATGGACTTCTTTGAAGTGGACATTGGAGCTGCATTCCTGCTTTCATGTGCCCGTTTTTGCTGAGGGTGTCTGCTAATTTTGACTAGACCAAAATTCGATTTGAATTTGAAAAAAAAATGAGAATGTATTTATTTTTAAAATCTTAGAATCGACGTAGATCAAATACAGCCTATTCACCCACAGATAAAAACTTCAATTTATTAAATACATTTTAGTTGCTCTTTTTTTCTTCAAATTTCGAAGTTATGGGAGTTCAAAAAAACTCCCATTACTGCGAAATTCAACCCTTGATAAATCTGCCCCTTAGAGATATTCTGCTTTCATTCAGATTGCTCCCCCCCCCCCCCGGCTTCAGTCCAAGATTACAATTTGCCCTTTGGAAAACCAGCATTGGGGCAAACAATCGGCTTTCAAGTGTGTCTACCTTAAAGGGGAAGTTCAACTTTTTGGTGGCAGTGTTTTTGTTGATGGCTGTTACCATAATATATATATATATATATATATTTATAACTGATGACATCAGAACTCACCGTTTATAAGGATATAATTTACAAGATATTTATGGCTTTTTTGTATTATAAATACATATATAATATATGTATATATTATAATGAATCTATACAAAACTCTTCTTCAGCCAGGATTCCATTTCCCACAATGCCCTACACAGTTCTTTTGCATTTTAATGGAGCCCCTGAGCCTGGGGAGCTGGGGAAAAGCTTAATTAAGGATGTTTCTAAATAATAGAACTATGAATATGGCTAGAAATTCCATATTTGATATACTGTACTGAGCTTTCTGCACTAGCTTTATATTGTAAATGACTATATAAATACAATGGTTTACCAGTCCAGGGCAACAGTGCATTGTATGTGCATGCTTATCAAACTCATTTATTTGGCATTTCTTGTCCTTTAGAAAGCAAAGTAAATTTATTGCCAGCAGTCCAACTTCCTACATACACAAACCTCTTGCAATGACTTTTATTAAATATGTCAGTTCATTTTAGTTTATGTTTTAGTTGCAGACAAAAGACAAAGGCTCTCTGTGGGTTTACTTGCATGTGAGCAGGGATGTAGCGAACTGCCGTTTATGTGTTCGCGAACGCCGTTCGCGAACACCGGCAAAAATGCGAACAGTTCGCGAACAGTTCGCGAACTTCGAACATCCGCAAAATCGTTCGATTCGAACGATCGAAGGATTTTAATCGTTCGATCGAAGGATTTTCGTTCGAATCGAACGATCGAAGCCATTCGATTGAATGATTTCATTCGATCGAATGGCTTCGATCGTTCGATTCGAACGAAAATCCTTCGATTTTAGCGGTCGAAGGAATCGAATGGTCGAATGGTCGAACGATTTTTGTTCGAATCGAACGCGAACTCGTATTGGCGAACGTTGCGCGACGTTCGCGAACATTCGGCGGACGCGAACAGTCGAAGTTCGCGCGAACTAGTTCGCCGGCGAACAGTTCGCTACATCCCTACATGTGAGCCACAGAAAGTCACTGTTGGCTATAAATTGGTTTGAAGGGTTGGAAAAAACTTGCAATGAGAAATGCACAGTAGGAGACGATTTAGAAATCTATATTTAATATACTGGGATGTTTCTTATTTGTGCTCACTAGGGTGGTTTGATTGGTTACACTCTTACACTCATAACTCCCTCCCACTGTGATACCCCTCTGCACCAGAGCATGCACTGCAGTCAGCATACGGCCAAAGATTGTGCCTTTCCCATACATTTTACTTGCTGCCACTACTAGAGAGGGGCCCACCACATCAGCTGCAGCCTTTATATAAGCCTCTATACCATAAGCGCTTGACATAAGCCATCTGACCCCATGTTTCCTTGTGAGCTTCTCTACCCCAGCAGTGACTTGGCTTGAGTTGCTGCCAGTAGCTACTGCCTGTGCAAATGTTTTAGCAGGGGTCACATTGGCTGCAGCAGCAGAACTAGAGGCAATGGGGCTTTTTGACATGGGCTCTGACTGGTGTTTCCTTGCAGAGCTACAGCTGGGGGGTTTCAGGTCCTTCAGCTTTAGCCTGAGGTATTTTTTTTAACTTTAATAACTTCCCTTTATTCCCTCCCATTATTTTACAAAACAAACCACAACAAGAAAGCTTTAAATTGTATGTTGAGAAGCTGTGGCAGGGAGAAGGTTCATGTGAGCAGGTGCCTGGGAGCTGCACTGCTGCTGCTGGAAAAGATTTTATACTTTTAAAGGAATTGTTCAGTGTAAAAATAAAAACTGGGTAAATAGATAGGCTGTGCAAAATAAAAAATGTTTCTAATATAGTTAGTTAGCCAAAAATGCAATGTATAAAGGCTGGAGTGATTTCATGTATAACAAGTCAGTCAGACACTACTTCCTGCTTTTCAGCTCTCTTGGTTTACACTGACTGGTTACCCTGGCTACCAGACAGTAACCAATCAGAGTCTTGAGGGGGGGGCCCACATGGGTCATATCTGTTGCTTTTGAATCTGAGCTGAATGCTGAGGATCAATTACAAACTCACTGAACAGAAATGTACCATGTGGCTCCCCTTCAAGTCGCTGACTAACTCAGAGTTATAGAGCTGAAAAGCAGGAAGTTGGATTCTGGCTGTTTTATTAGACATTTGTGCACTCCAGCCTTTATATATTACATTTTTGGCTAACTAACTATATTAGAAACATTTTTTATTTTGCACAGCCTATCTATTTACACAGTTTTAATTTTCACACTGAACTATTCCTTTAAATCCTTCTCCCTTTAGCTTTCTCTCCTCACAAAACTGAGTGCAAAAAAATCTGAACAAAAAGTAAACAATTTGTGCTGAAACGGCAGAAAAATGACACTCAGATGTAGGAGAGGTGTAGGGGATCTAACAGTGAGTTTGTAGCCCAGGGGAAGTGAAGGGAACTGGGCTAGCAATCACTCACCTTCTGATCGATTTTTTTAGTAAGGAAAATATACTCAAAACGTCCCAAATTTTACCCACCAAGTGAAAACAAAAAATCCTGTCTTAAACAGAGATTTCTATTCTTAATTCAGCATAGCTTTCTCCTACTGTATGTATTGATTTGTCATTAGATTAAGTTCTGTACAGGACTATTTGTATGCGCTAACTTCATTTTGGGCCTCTAAATGCCACATACTTTGGTAAACCTGTGCACGATGGGCATCAAACTGTTCAGTGGACCCCTGGCAATTATATTCACTGTGCTTTTTCTTTGTACTTAATACAGTGTGGGATATTCAGAAAACCTTTCAAGTGATTTTTCAGATTTGTAAGACATTTTTATAAAAACCGCTACATTCAGACAAGCTTTGATGTTTGGTACTTAGGAGTAAAGAGACATATTTACCCATTTTGGAATCAGAAGAATATGTACTATATGGTTTTCTGGGGTAAACTTACTGTTTCAGGATTTATGGGCCTTGGAATCCAAAGTTTTCTGCCATAGTGCTTTCAAAATTCGGTGCCAGGAGTTTTTGCTGTACAGAAGTCCTAAATCTCCCTAAAACTATACATATCTATCATTGGCATGTTTGAGAGACACAATGCTTTCAAAATCAGTTGGATTTTTATGCATAAAATGAAATATTTTTCTGGTATAAATTCATATATTATGAAAAATAGGAATTTTCCATTTTGTTTTGGTTTTTAACGCTAAACACATGAAACTACATGATTTAGAAAGCTCAGCTTCTCCAGAAAAAAAAACAATGTATAGTTTCCCAAGGTAAACTAAAGGTTTCCACTCAGATTATGCCCCTAAAGTGAGAGAGTACAAAAAGTCAAATTCTGCTGGCACTTAAAGGGTTAATAGCATTAGGGCATGGTGCTCCATATTACAGAGGAGTAGTGATGGGCGAATTTATTCGCCAGGCGCGAATTCGCTGTGAATTTGCGCGATTCGCCGCCAGCGAATAAATTCGCGAAACACCTGCGAAAATTCGCGGAAAAAATTCGCCAGCGTCAAAAATTCGCCAGCGTCAAAAATTCGCCAGCGTCAAAAATTCGCCAGCGTCAAAAATTTTTTTTTCGAAAAAACGGACGCCGGCGTCAAAAACGTGACGCCGGCGCAGTTTCGCAAATTTTTTGCCATTTCGCGAAATTCGCAAATTTTCCCGCAAAGCGAAACGGCGCAAATTCACCCATCTCTACAGAGGAGCCCATTGTCTGAAAACATCATGTACCAACCATTTCAAACAAGAGATCCCACATCTGTGTATAAACTGGGTGTGAAATTGTTGTTTTTTATTTGACAATATATGACAACTTCATTGTTCAGTGAGCAGATAAGATATTGAATTTGTGCAGGCGATGAAAGAGTTTTACCCTTAATGCTTTAGTCCTTATTCCATATATAAGAGGGTTGAGGAGAGGAGGGAAAACTATAAAAGTTACAGAGAGAATAATTTGGGCAAAAAGAGGGAGATTATTGTTCCCCAGTCTGAACCGTATGAAAATAAACAGCCCCCCAACCAGGAAGATAGAAAAACCAAGTAAGTGGGTGACCACAGTGTGAATGGCTTTCTCACAGGCTTCCTTGGAAATCTTCAGACAGACCATAAAGATGTTCAGGTAGGAATAAGCAATGATCGATAGGGTGAAAACCAAGAAAGTAACAGTAGATAAGATTCCATACAGACTATTTACAGAAGAATCTCCACAGGACAAGACAATAAGGGACAGGTTTTCACAAAAAATATTTTTGATTTGTGTTCCACAATAAGTAAGTCTGGCAGATAAAATCACAGTAACTAAGACAGAGAAGAATGAGAAGGCAAAGCAAACTAGGATGAGCTTGACAGCTTTTGTGTTGGTCATTTTGGTGGCATATCGCAAGGGGTCACACACAGCCAAATATCTGTCATAGGCCATTATTGTAAAAGAATATATCTCAAAAATGGCATATGTTATTACAGCAAGAAGTTGAAGAAAGCAGCCAACGTGTGAGATCTGATGGGATGAAGTCAACAAGTCAATGATCAGCTTGGGAAAGAAAGAGCTGCTTCCCAACATTCCATTGAAGGTGAGATTACATATGAATATGTACATGGGCTCATGGAGGCTTTCTTCTGTCAGAACCACAAGCACAATCTCTAAGCTCAACAACATTATACATATGTAAATAATCAGGGAGAGAATGCAGTAGAGATATCTCAGTTCTTCCATCTCCACAATTCCAAGAAGAACAAAGTTCCTGCTAACAGAAGATCCATTTTCCATTCTTCTTCTGCCCCTACCAGATCTCCACAGCCCTGTTTAAAAATAAAGAACTGATGACTTTTCAGATACATTCAGAATTACATGAAAAACATCATCATTTTCATTCTAACCGGAAGACCAAAAAATTCATAAGATTATTGTGTTCTTGGCACCCAGAAAATAACATCCTGTAAATATGGTTCATAGCATACCTCCTGCAAAGCTGCTTAAGAATGAGTAGTGCATTATTTATATAGTCTGCTGGAGACACATTAACACCTCTGAGGCCCTTTCTGTGCAATCCCAGTGGAGGTTCAATGTGCATCAACAAATTAATCATTTGAAATCTTCTATTTTTAAAAATCCACAAGAGGACTTGTGACGTTATGGGTCTTTTGACTGATCAAAACACAACGCACACAGATTATTAAAAGGGAACTCCACACAAACTTAACTTAAGTAAACATATTTTCAAGAAACTTTGCAATATACATCAATTAAAAAATATGCAGACTTTTCTTGATTTTTAATGGTTTGGAACAGTTCCCTAAGCCTAGCCCCCTGCTCTCCTTCAAAACTGTCTGACTACTTTGGTGAGCTGTCTGACTACTGTTACTTTGTATCAACAGCCATCTGTAGTCAGCCTGCATCCTCCAAACCCCACAATTCCCTACACACATGATTTCAATAAGGAACAGAACATCCCAGTGCAATGCATTGTGGGTAATGTAGTTACTGCATGCTGTCTGTAAGCTGTGGAGAAGTTGTTAACAATGTGTAACATCAGTGTTTAGTCCCTCCTTCCCTGCCAGGATTTCAAATGATGCAGAAAGAGAAGAACTGTTAAACAGTGGAATTTCAGCATAGAAAATGGTATTTATTCATACTTTTTAAAGAAACAGGTAAGTGTGATTGATATATTAGGTTTTTCTGTGCTATGTGGACCTCTTTATCAAATTTTGGTTTGGAAGCCGGAGTTCCCCTTTAAGATTGTTTTACTTTAACATTAGTTAGTAGAGTTAGGGGCCATTCACTAAGCTTGAGTGAATGAATAGAGGAAAATAGAGGAAAAAAATTTGATTTTCGAATGTTTTTTTGGCTATTTGACCATCGAATTGGCTACTTTGACCTTCGACTACGACCTTCGACTTCGAATCGAACGATTCAAACTAAAAATCGTTCTACTATTCGACCATTCAATAGTCAAAGTACTGTCTCTTTAAAATTTCTTCGACCCCCTAGTTCGCCACCTAAAACCTACCGAGGCCAATGTTATCCTATGGGGAAGGTTCCCAATTTTCTGATCGAAGCAATATCCTTCGATCAATGGATTAAAATCCTTTGAATCGTTCGATTATTCCTTCGATCGTTCCATTGTAGGAATAGTGGTAAATCCTTTGACTTCGATGTTCGAAGTCGAAGGATTTTACTTCGACGGTCAAATATCGAGGGTTAATTAACCCTCGATATTCGACCCGAGGTAAATGTGCCCCTGTGATTACAAATAAAAATCTAAGTTACAAAAAAAAAGCAAAATTAATATTTAATCTCTTACTTTAATGACTTTTTCCTTTACAAAACTGTAATGTATTTGCTTTAGTAGCCACTAACTGCCTAGAGTTACACAGCTTGTTATCCACAAATACCCACAAATACAATTAAGGAGGCCCCCACCACACTACTATGTGCATTCTCATTTACAGAGTGCTCCATTTATCAACTGTGCAAACCTTCTGTTGGGGGCCATGGCAAATGCTGCACATAACGATGGCCAACCTGGGAAACAGTTGACAGTTGTGCTCTTAAGGTTAAGAAGAAAGTAAACATTTCTGCCTTACCCTTCCATTACAGCTTTGAGAATACCAGTATGAAGGAAAACTAAACCCTTAGCTCTCAAATTTACTTACTACGGTTAGTATTGCAATAGTGAAGTGAATTTCCTGGATGCACACTATTATTTTATTAGTTTTTTCCCACCAACGAAAAAGATTCAGTCAGGTCAGGAGAAATGATTGTAGGAAATGGCTCAGTTAGATATTCAGATTAAATGCTGAGCTGAAGTAGACTTTTGGGTTTGTGCCAGCTAGGCCATTTAATCAAACAAGGTATCAAAAATGCTTATTTAGAACCCTAAGGAGTATATTTATCAAAGAGTGAAGTTAGAGGTCACCACAGTCCACTAGATAAAAATTGCGTCTCTCTATTCATTTCTATGGGATTTTGAAAGGCCTATTTATTAAAGGATGAACTTTCACTTTCAACCATTGATAAATACTCTTTTAAAAATCCCATAGAAATGAATGGAGAATGGCGGAATTTAACTCGAGAGGACTGTGGTCACCTTTAACTTCACTTTTTGATAAATATACCTCTAAGGCTGCCAAGGAGTAATTGTCACTTTAAAGATCTAATTACAAACTGAGCAATCTGCTATTTGGTAAAAGGAAAAAGCTAAGATTCCAATACTTATTGACAAACAAGTCCCGAGCATTGGTTAGATGCATCTTTGAACTGCTTATGTCAACTTCAAGCTTGGAGATTCTAATCAAACTCTGATCCAACTGCTGTCCAACTCTGTCTAACTCTATGGGGCCGATTCACTAAATTCGAGTGAAGGATTCGAAGTAAAAAAACTTCGAATTTCGAAGTGTTTTTTGGGCTACTTCGACCATCGAATGGGCTACTTCAACCTTCGACTACGACTATCGAAGGATTCGAACTAAAAATCGTTCGACTATTCGATAGTCGAAGTACTGTCTCTTTTAAAAAAAATTTGACCCCCTAGTTCGGCAGATAAAAGCTACCGAAGTCAATGTTAGCCTATGGGGAAGGTCCCCATAGGCTTGCCTAAGTTTTTTTCATCGAAGGATATTCCTTCGATCGTTGGATTAAAATCCTTCGAATCGTTCGATTCGAAGGATTTAATTGTTCGATCGAATGAATAATCGTTCGATCAAATTTTCTGCGCTAAATCCTTCGACTTCGATATTCGAAGTCGAAGGATTTCAATTCCTAGTCGAATATCGAGGGTTAATTAACCCTCGATATTCGACCCATAGTAAATCTGCCCCTATATGTTGTACTTAAACTTTCTGTACTTTCACTTGATGGACTTAAGTTGTTAAATCTGTCATAGCTCTCCTGCTATGCTTCCCCTTGAATGAATGTCCTGATATACAGCAAGAGGGTCACATGGGTGAGGGCCAGCAGTTGATTAATTAAGACAAGTTAAAGACAGAAGAATCTCTGAGTCTGGTCATCTAACAGACATCAATAGCAATAAAATGGACATACCAAACTATTCACTAAAGCAAGCAACAAATTGCTCGATAAATGTAAACTGATGCATTTTAACACCTACCCCACAATTGAATAATTGGCAATGGTAATACAAAGATTTGCAGCAGTTGAATAAGTCATATAAATTCTGATTTTGGAACCCATCTCTCTCCAATGAGCAATGCCAGTAGGTATTCTCAACAAATCTGTGAAGGTAGATGTTTGGAAGGGACTGAGAGTGCTGCTCTGTACAGCCCAGGTATTCTTTCAGCCAGGTGGATAGGTTATGAGAGTCCCTGGTCCAAATGCTGCTGATTACCACCTCCTTGCATGACTCTTGAAAGGATACTAGCAGAGAAAACAGTGTTAATGAAGTCTATTTGCAGTAGAATATAATCTTAGACATTAGAATGCATCATTTCAGATCAGGGTTTGCTTGGCTTTGACCCGTGTCTCATTGTGATGTTAAGGACAAATGTATTACAATATTGAGTTTTTGCCATTATTCAAGAAAATTGTGTAAAACATATGTGTTTGAATTTTTTAAAACAGGTATGGGACCTATTAACCAGAATGCTCGGCACCTGCGACTTTCTGGATAATGGGTATTTCCGTAATTTGGATCTTGATAGCTTATGTCTACTAGAAAATCATGTAAATATTAACTAAACCCAATAGGCTGGTTCTGTTTCCAATAAGGATTAATTATATCTTAGTTGGGATCAAGTACAAGCGACTGTTTTATTATTATAGATAAAAAGGTAATAATCTGGATTATTTGGATGAAATGGAGTCTATGGGGCAAATTCACTAAAGCGCGAAGCGGCTAACGCTAGCCCAAATTTGCCAGCGTGATGTCATTTCATTACTTCGGCGATTTACTAACGGGCGATGGCGTAAATTCGCTAGTGAAGTGGACCCACTCTAGCGCTACTTCGCACCCTTACGCCAGACGAAGTTGTGCTATGGCGAAGGGACGTAACTACGCTAATTCACTAAGTTGTGCATTTTACTGAATGTTACCTCTTGCGCCAGACTTGCCTTTGCCACCTCAGAGCAGGCGAAGTGCAATAGAGTAGATAGGGATTACTTCAAAAAAAGTTGAAATTTTTAATAATTCCCAAAAAACGCTGGCGTCTTTTACTTTTTTAAGGGTGATAGACTGAAAAAGATCGTAATTTTTTTATGGGGGTACCATCCTTCCCCCCTACATTTCCTAACATATGGCACCTAAACTATACACTGGGCTCATGTGTAGGGCAAAATAAACTCTATTTTTATTTTATGAAGCTTTCCCAGGCTTGTGTAGTGTAATGTATTTGTTGCTACATATACGTCCATTCAACTTTAACTTGGCGCCGTATGCAAATTAGACTTCGCTTTGATTGAAGAATTAACGCTAGCGCAACTTCGCTACTGTTCGCCTCCCTCAACGCAACTTTGAATTTTAGTGAATTAACGGCACCCTGGAGAAACTTCGCCTGTCGAAGTGCGGCGAAGGCAACGCTAGCGCAATTTCGCTGCTTAGTGAATTTGCCCCTATGGGGGAAATTTACTAAAGTGCGAGGTGATTAATGCTGGCGAAAATTCGCCAGTGTGACGTCATTTTGGCACTTTGCCGATTTACTAACGGTAGCTAGCGTAATTTTGCTGGCATAATTTCGCCAAGGAGATAGACTCTGGCGCAACTTCGCACTCTAACGCCAGGCGAATTTTCAGTCTGGCAAAAAAACTTTACTACGCAAATTCACTGTTTTTGATTTTACAGACCGTTACCTCTATCGCCAGATTTGCCTTCGCCACCGCAGACCAGGCGAAGTGCAATAGAGTAGATAGGAGTTTCTCAAAAAAAAAGTCCCAAAAACTCTGGCGTTTTTTTCCTATTTATAGGGTGATAGACTGAAAAAGATTTGCTAACAAATGGCACCTAAACTATACTGTGGGCACATGTGTAGGGCTTTAATTAATTTTATTAAGGTTCCCTGGCCTTGTGTAGTGTAATATATTTACTGCAGCAGATACGCCCATTGTATTTTAACTGCTAATGAACAACGCTAGCGTAACTTTGAACTGCTAGCATCATTTCGCTGGCATAAGGTACCCTGTGCAACTTTGGATCTTCGCGATTTAGCGCTGCCCAGGTGAATTTACGCCTGGCGAATTCTTGCAATGTGCGCGAAGCCAGCGCTGGCGAATTTTCTCCGGTTAGTGAATTTGCCCCTATGGGAGACTGTCTATCCATAATTCGGAGCATTCTGGATAAGGGGTTTCCCTATAAAGGATCTCATACCTGTATATGTTTTTTACTCTTAAATACTTGAGAATTATCAGAAAATTGAACAAAAGTTTAAATGATACAACTCCAATGAACCACTAAAACCTGTTGAGCTTCTATAGAAGTCAATGGGAGGTGCATTTTCATCATTCAAGCTATTTTTATATTTTTTTTCAGCTTTTATAAACAGCCACGATGTGATTGTCATTATGACCAAATTTTTCTGATTTGAGTTTCTTTGCAAATATGCTAGAGATCAAGAAAAAAAATGTGATCACAGAAAAAAATGGAAAAAGAATAGGGAGGCGGCCTCCCTATGCGTTAAATTGGCGATTGTTTGGGAATTTGGGATGAGGATGATGCATCTTTATCATTCTTTTGTAAGGTATTGTAACATTATGAATAAGGGTATTCACATGAGATCACTTTACCATTTCTAGACGTGAATTTCCGTATTCAAGAAGGAAAGGTTTGCACAGATCTTTATTGGAAGCCCATCGCCATCACTATTACATTTTAGAAGTGGACATCCACCTTCCTGCTTGAGGGGCATCCCCGTGGGTCAATTCCTTTGTTTCAGAAGGGTATGCTATACTTGGGATGCTTTTGAGGAACAAGCTATGTTGTTATGGGATGGATTTGAAGTACATAAAGAGGCCTATGAAAATGCTATGTCCTATGATAATTCTGATTTGTTGGTATATAAGAAAAATGCCAATATGTTTAAGAGAGATGTTAATAAGAATAAATCTGAGGGGTCACAAACTACGTTGAGATTTTGTATGGCTTTTATTAGGAATTTAATGCCATTTAATGAAGTATTCATAAACACTGAGGAGTCTTACGCCAAGATTCTGTGTTAGCTTTAGGGGCGATTCACGAAATTCGAGTGAAGGGTTCGAATGAAAAAAACTTCGAATTTCGAAGTTTTTTTTGGCTACTTCGACCATCGAATGGGCTACTTCGACCTTCGAATACGACCTTCGACTTCGAATCGAACGATTCGAACTAAAAATCATTCGACTATTCGACCATTCGATAGTCGAAGTACTGCCTCTTTAAGAAAAACTTCGACCCCCTACTTCGACAGCTAAAAGCTACCGAAGTCAATGTTAGCCTATGGGGAAGGTCCCCATAGGCTTGCCTGGGATTTTTTGATTGAAGGATTTTCCTTCGATCATTGGATTAAAATCCTTCGAATCGTTCGATTCGAAGGATTTAATCGTTCGATCGAATGAAAAATCCTTCGATCGATCGATCGCAGGATTTGCGCAAAATCGTTCGACTTCGATATTCGAAGTCGAACGATTTTAGTTCCTAGTCGAATATCGAGGGTTAATTAACCCTCGATATTCGACCCTTCGTGAATCGGCCCCTCAGTGTTGGATAAAACACCTCCTTTTGTGTTTAAGAAAGGAGGAAATTTGGCATCTTGGTTTTCTAAAAGCCTTTATAATTCAAAGGCTAGTGACATGATCAAGACCTGGTTGAACTATAATGGAAATTTTAAGGGCAGTAGGAACAGATGTAAGTCATGTAATTTCCTAAAAAAATCGGACTCCTTTACTAGTACTTATACAGGGAAAGTGTATGAGATTAAAACAATATTTTAATTGCCTTTCTAAGGGTTGTGGTTTATTTAGAGTTCTGTAGTTGTGGTTCCCAGTATGTGGGCAAAGCCACACACAGAGCTTGCACTAGATTTGTGGAACACTTATCAGCAATACAAAGAAAATATTTAAAGTCAACAATAGTTAAACATGTAGTTCAGGATCATAATGTAATTTCAAATAATAGATAAATCCCATTTTCAAGTAGGTAAGGGTCATTTTGATAGGAGGTTATTCTTATTGGATCTACTATTGGATGAAAACATAATTCTGCCTCTTTATAGGTCCCTGGTGAGGCCTCATCTGGAGTATGGGGGCAGTTTTGGACTCCAGTCCTTAAGAGGGATATAAATGAGCTGGAGAGAGTGCAGAGACTAAGTGCAACTAAACTGGTTAGAGGGAGGGAAGAGTTAAATTATGAGGGGAGACTGTCAAGGTTGGGGTTGTTTTCTCTGGAAAAAAGGCACTTGTGAGGGGACATGATTAGACTTTACAAGTACATTAGAGGACATTATAGACAAATAGCAGGGGACCTTTTTACCCATAAAGTGGATCACGTACCAGAGGCCTCCCCTTCAGACTAGAAGAAAAGAACTTTCATTTGAAGCAACGTAGGGGGTTCATCACAGTCAGGACAGTGAGGTTGGGGAATGCACTGCCGGGTGATGTTGTGATGCTGATTCAGTTAATGACTATAAGAGGGACTTGGATGATTTCTTGGACAGACATAATATCAAAGGCTATTGTCATACTAAACTCTATAGTTGGTATAGATATGGGTATATAGAATTTAATTAAAAGTAGAGAGGGGTGTGTGTATGGATGCTGGGTTTTCATTTGGAGGGGTTGAACTTGATGGACTTTGTCTTTTTTCAACCCAATTTAACTATATAACTATGTAACTATGTAACTATTTGAGGACAACTGAGGCATATGGTGGCATGAACAACCAAAGTCATGCACGAACAAAATCCTTAATGGGGCCAGGTGAGTATTCTATCCCGTTTCACCGACGATCCACTCTGGTCACGTGGATAATAGAGACAAAGTGATAATGGCGCACACATCGGTAGGATTCTTGGGATAGATCCAAAAATGTATAAGGGACTGTATAAAATCTCTTCCTTTATTGATGAAAATGATTAAAACCACAAGATCCAAAGTGACAAGGCAGGGGAGTGCATGGCTCTACGCGTTTCGTGACTAGCAAGTCACTTCATCAGAAGCCAAAAGCTTCTACATATGGTTTGAATTTATCATTATTATGATTTTTCGCGATTCCCCATAGACGCCAGCGCAAAAGTTTCCCCAGCGATTGCGGCTTAAAAGTCGCGGCGAAAAGTCGCCGCAAGTCAAATCGCGGCGCTATCGCCTAGTGTGGCCTTAGCCTAAGACTGCCATCTCTTTTTTGGTCAAAGAAGAAACTGGATCCAGCAAGTGAAGTAGACTTTCTGATAAAATGGGTTTGCAGAACAGAAAATAGGGTTGTTCTACCTCAGTGGAGCATGTTTCCAGGAGTAAGGTCAATAGGACAATCATACAACCTATGAGTAGGAAGGATTTCAGCATGCTTCTTCTCAAAGCCATCTAAGCATTTACTGTAACACTCAGACAAAGAATCAGATTCATGGGAAAGAGATCGGAACAGCAAAAACCAGTGTTGTGATGTGTGCCAAAGTTATTGTGTAAACTCACATCAGGACACAATAAACCAAAGAAATATACATCCGTTGGAAAATGCTTCTAAAGACCAGATGATTAACTTCATTGAGATCTATTCATAGAAACTAGGTATGATCTTTTTAATTGTATTCAGGGATGCAACAAATCCATGATTCGGTAACATAATTATTTAGATTGACATAAGAAAATTATTTCTATACAAACTCTTTAAAAAGAGAGGAAATTAAGGCAAAATACTCTCATACAATATAAATTCAGTGGAAGCAACAAAAATGCCATGACAAGGCTTGTTTATGACATTTTGGCCATATGAAGGAAAATTCTGTACAGAATTCTGTGAAATAAAAATACATAAAAAAATACATAAAACCTATGCAAATGAATGGGAGTGAGTGATGTGTAAGTGATCTTACATAGTAACATTAAGTTCGGCTGAAAAAAGACACACATCCATCAAGTCTATATACTGTATAACCTGCCTAACTGGCAGTTGATCTAGAGCAGTGGTCCCCAACCAGTAGCTCGTGAGCAACATGTTGCTCTCCAACCCCTTGGATGTTGCTCTCAGTGGCCTCAAAGCAGGTGATTATTTTTGAATCCAAGACTTGGAGGCAAGTTTTGGTTGTATAAAAAACAGGTGCACTGTCAAACAAAGCCTCAATGTAGGTTGACAATCCACATAAGGGCTACTAAAAGGCCAATCAGAGCCCCTATTTGGCACCCCAAGAACATTTTTCATGCTAGTGTTGCTCCCCAACTCCTTTTACTTCTGAATGTTGTTCACGGGTTCAAAAGGTTGGGGATCCCTGATCTAGAGGAAGGAAAAATTCCTTCCTGACTCCAAGATGCAACGGGACTAGTCCCTGGATCAACTTGTACTATGAGCTATCTCCCATATCCCTGTATTCCCTCACTTGCTAAACACCATCCAACCCCTTCTTATACCTATCTAATGTATCAGCCTGTACCACTGATTCAGGGAGACAATTCCACATCTTCACAGCTCTCACTGTAACAAACTCCTTCCCAATATTTGCTGGAACCTCTTTTCTTCTAATCGGAATGGGTGACCTTGTGTCAGCTGGAAAGACTTACTGGTAAATAAATCATTAGAGAGATTATTATATGATCCCCTTATATATTTATACATAGTCATCATATCACCCCTTAAGCGCCTCTTCTCTAATACAGTAATGTCCTGTTTGAGTGATGGAGACCAAAACTGTACGGCATATTCTAGATGGGGCCTTACAAGTGCTCTATACAGTGGAAGAATGACCCCCTCCTCCCTTGACTCTATGCCCCATTTAATACAGCTCAAGACCTTATTTGCTCTTGATGCTGCTGACTGGCATTACTTGCTACAGCCAAGTTTATCATCTACAAGGACTCCAAGGTCCTTTTCCATTATGGATTTGCCTAGTGCAGTCCCATTAAGGGTATAAGTGGATATTGTTACATCCCAACATATCAACATTGAATCTCGTTTGCCACTTAGCTGCCCGGATTGCCAGTTTGTCAAGATCCTGCTGCAAGGATGTTGCATCCTTGAAAGCGATTTTATATATCTCCATACAAAATACTTTATAGCAATAGATACTGTACATGTCTGGGATCTGTCATGCAAAACTCATTATCTAGAAAGCTCTGTTGGAATACAGCCATATTTTTATTTCTTCATTTTTTGACTGATTTGGATTTTTCTCAATAGTAATAAGACGGCGTCTTGTATTTAAATCCATGTTCACTGTAAAACAATACTACTGGATTTTTAATGTTTTTGAAGTCTTATAGCCTGGTTCTCGTTATTACAGAATGATGAAATCCACAGGCCCTAGCCATTCAAGATAACATACCCCTCTCCAATACTTATATTGCGGATGAGAATTTTTTATGATAAATTAGTCCCCTTTATATGACAGTAAATGTATGCATAACATGTGCAACACATATTACTTCATTGTTGATCGGTTGAATACAACTCTTATTTTGTGAAGGTGCCGAAAGATTTTTACCCTTAATGCTTTAGTCCTTATTCCAAATATCAGAGGATTGAGGAGAGGAGGGAAAACTATAAAAGTTACAGAGAGCAGAATTTGGGCAAAAAGGGGGAGATTGTTGTTCCCCAGTCTGAATCGAATGAAAATGAACAGCCCCCCAACCAAGAAGATAGAAAAGCCAAGTAAGTGGGTGACCACAGTGTGAATGGCTTTTTCACAGGCTTCCTTGGTAATCTTCAGACAGACCATAAAGATCTTTAGGTAGGAATAAGCAATAATCATCAATGTGAAAACCAACACAATAACAGTGCCTAATGTCCCATAGACATTATTTACCAAAGTATCTCCACAGGACAAAACAATAAGGGAAAGATTATCACAAAAAATATTTTTGATTTGTGTCCCACAATAAGGAAGTCTTGCAGATAAAATCACAGTAACTAAGACAGTGATGAAGGAGTAAGAAAAGAAACCCAGGATAAGTATAACAGCTTTCCTGTTGGTCATTTTGGTGGCATATCGCAAGGGGTCACACACAGCCAAATATCTGTCATAGGCCATGATTGTAAATGAGAATATCTCAAAAAAGGCATATGTTATTATACCAAGAACTTGAAGAAAGCAGCCAGTGTGTGAGATCTGATGAGATGAAGTCAACAAGTCAATGATCAGCTTGGGAAAGAAAGAGCTGCTTCCCAACATTCCATTGAAGGTGAGATTACATATGAATATGTACATGGGCTCATGGAGGCTTTCTTCTGTCAGAACCACAAGCACAATCTCCAAGCTCAACAGCATTATAAATATGTATACAAACAGGGAGAGAATGCAGTAGAGATATCTCAGTTCCTCCATCTGCACAATTCCAAGAAGAACAAAGTTCCTGCTAACCGAAGAGACATTTTCCATAGTTTTTCTGCTCCTACCAGATCTCTACAGCCCTGCTTAGAAATAAAGAACTGATGATTTTTCAGATACAGAATTACATGAAAAACATTATAATTTCCATTCTAAACATAAAACAATAAGATTAGTCTGCTCATACCAGATTTTTTCTGCTCATAACAGATATCTGCAACCCTGTTTAGAAATAAATAACTGATGATCCTGCAGTGTCATTGATATATGGAGACATACACTTTGCATGACTAAAGGGTTATGCAGTTGTGATGATGACAAAAGTCTCTTCTGCACAAAGAGAAGACATCATATAAATGCTATTCATACCAAACCTTGTAATGCAAGTTCAAATCTGCTGCAGAATGAGTTGTGCCTTATTTAAATAGTTGGATGAAGATATGTAACCACCTCTGAGTCCTCTCCAGTGCAGTCCCAGTGGAGGTTCTATGTGCATGTACAATCCACAAATGAATTCTTTGAAATATTTCATTTTTTTTATGATCTATAAATAACAAACAAAAAAAAACATTTTCTAGAAATTATAGCAAGTGAAGATGCCGTAATACTGGAGAATTGCTGTTTCATGTAGGTTCATGGATGAGAGGAGGAATAGCAGCTGGCAAATAATGGCCTGGATCTTGATTACACTGATACCACCAAGCATCATCCATGACATCTCAGATAATTCACCTAATTCTTTGATATCTGCCCTGGCAGATGGGACTTTCTGTCTACTGCTAACCCAGGCAAAGAACAGTGAAAGATAAAAACATCCTTCTGTCTGTTGGGTGGACCTTGGTCCCAGAATATTAGCTTTAGTGTGTTAGTGCTGTTATTTACTAACGATAATAAGGAGTGGTGTGTTGGAGTGGGGTATGTAGTCTATCACTGTTCTTTGCCTTGGGAAAGTGGCAGACAAATTACCCCATGCTAGGGTTTATATTTATCTTGAAGAGCAAACACTGAGCTCAACTATGGGGCAAATTTACTTACTCTGTAGATCCGCCAGCATTGTATTCGCTACACTTCGCCAAACTTCGCCAGGCGTAGATTCGTCAGGACATCTCAAATTCTCGAAGATCCAAAGTTCCGTTACTACGGGGGAAAGGTGGGCACCCTAAAAAATTTTTTGATCTTTTTCAGCCTATCACCCAAAAAACGCCAATGTTTTTTGGTACTTAGAAAAAATGTCAACTATTTTGGGACTTAGAAAATTTTTCGACTTTTTTTTTAAAACTCCTATCTACTCTACTGCACTTTGCCTGCTCTAACCTGGGGAAGTAAACTCTGACGAAGGAGGTCACGTTCAGAAAAAGACCACAGTTAGTAAATTTACGTATTTTCACCCCTTCGCCAGAGTGCAACTTTGCCAGCGTTAGGGTGCGAAGTTGCGGTAGGCTATCATCATCGCTGCTGAATTTTCGCCACGGTGACTGATAGTAAATTTGCAATGATTCAAAATGACTTCACACGTGAATTTTCGCCAGCGTTAGTCACTTTGCCCCTCAGACTACCCTGGGTGCAGGTGATAAAAGTAAAAAGCTTAACCTTAAGATTAGGGAGTTTATATATGTCATTAGCATTAACATTGGCATATTTATACAAAGTTGCACAACGGAGCTCATGGGTGCCATCTTTAGTATCTTCAGATTCCTCCTGTAAGTGAGCGACATAGACATTTCGCATGCATGCACAGTTGGAGCTAGTCTGGTATTCGTGCTTACTGCGCATGTGGAAGCTCCAAAGATTGCCAAAGGAAAACAAGAGCATCCAAAGATGAGCCAATCGAGGAAAGGGAATGGGGTTTTTTGCTTAACGTGGGTTTAGATCTCCTTTAAGTTATGTGCTCCTACAAGCCCCAGTAAAAGTATCCTAGTCCTTCTTTGAGATGCCTAACCTTGACGTGTATTGTCTGGGCTGAGAAAAAGACCAGGCTGAGCCTTAGGACCCCTTAAAGGAGAAGGAACCCCTCCCTCCCCCCACAGGGTGCCTCCAATTGCCCCCACCCCATGCCATCAACTAGTCTCAAAAGTGCCATCTTATACTGCTTTCTGTTCTGTTCATTTGAAACCAATTCAAACATGGCTTCAACTGTGCTTGCTCCATGTTTATGATCAAACAGAACATCACTAGAAGCATCGCAAGATGGCAAGAATGCCAACCCCACTGCACAAAAAAACATGTGATTGAGTTTTGGATATGGGCATTTATGTAGTAGATCACCTATCCCTTCATCCAATAATCTGTTCTCCATATTTCCAATCTAAACAATATAAGGCCACACATGCTGAAGGCAGTCCACTTTTTACCATCACTGTTTTTGCATAAATAGAAGGCTTAGTGAACAGCCCAGAATACGTTGACATTTTAAAAATGTTCTCCTCTATCCCATTATTGAGTAACCAGGAACTCCTCAGCTTAGTAACCCATCTATGTGGATCTTAAATGATGTCTGGAACAATGTGATAGCATTCAGAGAACTGCAGTATTTTCCAGATTCAGAATGTTTTAATTATTACAAAATCTGATGCACTCAACATTGACCATAGGAGAAGGCCTCTGGTGTGGAAAGATTATAGCCTGTAGGGACACCTTTATCAACACAGTAGTTGTG
Organism: Xenopus petersii; assembly: GCA_038501925.1. Taxonomy (NCBI): domain Eukaryota; kingdom Metazoa; phylum Chordata; class Amphibia; order Anura; family Pipidae; genus Xenopus; species Xenopus petersii. The sequence goes on along the minus strand of JBCGBM010000167.1, from coordinate 140,075 downwards.
AATATTTGAGTAGTAAGTTAACCTTATTTTACTTCTGCTTCACTGCAGTTTCCTTTCTTGACTCTTTCTCACATATGAGATGGCCAAAATACTTATACAGTTCGCTCCTTAAACATTGTTAAGGCACATCACTCAGAGATAGATTTGTGCCAGTGAAGGTGTTTACTGTTTATCAGTCCATTTCCATATCCATTTATAGACAGAATTAAAGAATATGCACTAGAATTGCTTCTGCTCTGGACAGATATGGTGCCCAGGGCACAAATAACTACTCACCTAACTGGCCTTCAAGCTGGGCCCCCTTATCTCATAACAAGGTTACAGATATATAGAAACATTGGGGTAACAGTCACCCTGCTATAGTTCCAGGGGTACCCAGGGCACAAATGAGCACTCACCCCAAATCTCCCCCTAACTGACCTTCAGACTGGGCTCCCTTAGCTCATAACAAGGTTACAGATATATAGAAACATTGGGGTAACAGTCACCCTGCTATAGTTCAAGGGGTACCCAGGTTACAAATAAACACTCACCCCAAATCTCCCCCTAAATGGCCTTCAGGCTGGGCCCCCTTAGTTCATAACAAGGTTACAGATATATAGAAACATTGGGGTGTCACCCTGCTATAGTTCCAGGGGTACCCAGGGTACAAATAAACACTCACCCCAAATCTCCCCCTAACTGGCCTTCAGACTCGGCCCCTTAGCTCATAACAAGGTTACAGATATATAGAAACATTGGGGTGTCACCCTGCTATAGTTCCAGGGGTACCCAGGGTACAAATAAACACTCACCCCAAATCTCCCCCTAACTGGCCTTCAGACTGGGCCTCTTAGCTCATAACAAGGTTTCAGATATATAGAAACATTGAGGTGTCACCCTGCTATAGTTCCAGGGGTATCCAGGGCACAAATGAGCACTCAACCCAAATCTCCCCCTAACTGGCCTTCAGACTGGGCCCCCTTATCTCATAACAAGGTTACAGATATATAGAAACATTGGGGTAACAGTCATCCTGCTATAGCTCCAGGGGAACCCAGGACACAAATAAGCATTCGCCCCAAATCTACCCCTAACTGGCCTTCAGGCTGGGCCCCCTTAGTTCATAACAAGGTTACAGATATATAGAAACATTGGGGTGTCACCCTGCTATAGTTCCAGGGGTACCCAGGGCACAAATGAGCACTCACCCCAAATCTCCCCCTAACTGACCTTCAGACTGGGCTCCCTTAGCTCATAACAAGGTTACAGATATATAGAAACATTGGGGTGTCACCCTGCTATAGTTCAAGGGGTACCCAGGGTACAAATAAACACTCACCCCAAATCTCCCCCTAACTGGCCTTCAGGCTGGGCCCCCTTAGTTCATAACAAGGTTACAGATATATAGAAACATTGGGGTGTCACCCTGCTATAGTTCCAGGGGTACCCAGGGTACAAATAAACACTCACCCCAAATCTCCCCCTAACTGGCCTTCAGACTCGGCCCCTTAGCTCATAACAAGGTTACAGATATATAGAAACATTGGGGTGTCACCCTGCTATAGTTCCAGGGGTACCCAGGGTACAAAAAAACACTCACCCCAAATCTCCCCCTAACTGGCCTTCAGACTGGGCCCCTTAGCTCATAACAAGGTTTCAGATATATAGAAACATTGGGGTGTCACCCTGCTATAGTTCCAGGGGTATCCAGGGCACAAATGAGCACTCAACCCAAATCTCCCCCTAACTGGCCTTCAGACTGGGCCCCCTTATCTCATAACAAGGTTACAGATATATAGAAACATTGGGGTAACAGTCATCCTGCTATAGCTCCAGGGGAACCCAGGACACAAATAAGCATTCGCCCCAAATCTACCCCTAACTGGCCTTCAGGCTGGGCCCCCTTAGTTCATAACAAGGTTACAGATATATAGAAACATTGGGGTGTCACCCTGCTATAGTTCCAGGGGTACCCAGGGTACAAATAAACACTCACCCCAAATCTCCCCCTAACTGACCTTCAGACTGGGCTCCCTTAGCTCATAACATGGTTACAGATATATAGAAACATTGGGGTGTCACCCTGCTATAGTTCCAGGGGTAACCAGGGCACAAATAAGCACTTACCCCAAATCTCCCCCTAACTGGCCTTCAGGCTGGGCCCCCTTAGCTCATAACAAGGTTACAGATATAAAGAAACATTGGGGTAACAGTCACCCTGCTATAGTTCCAGGGGTACAGGTACGTGAATTATAGGTTTATAATGTTCCTGTTGTTAAATAAAAATGAATGGGACACTTAGGGGTATATTGATAAAACTATTGCTCACATAATACACCATTTATATTTATAAAGCTATGTAAGTATTTTATTGTGTAGCTTTGACTCATACCACAAAATGGAGCTTTTTCCACACTTTTTTTTATACATAACTTAAATGACTTTATAAACGTGTCCCTTAGGAAAATTAAATGAAAAAGCTGTTAGTTTAGCCAAGGTCATAAAATTCCCCTTTGGATCAACTAACATTTTTGTTGAATAGAAGTCCAAGAGGCTGACAAAGTGAGCGCGTTCTTTTATTTGTCACTTTAAATTCCTGGGACATTGGGGAATTAAAGAGAAATGAAAATATCGGGGGGGCATGGTCTGACCGCTCATGTGAACGCACGCAGTTAACGGAGCTCCGCACCAAACCCTGCTTTAAACCCTAAAAACCATGATACCACTGGTACAAAACGGAGCTGGAACGAGGGGATCGGCTAGCGCTACCACAAAGAGAGTTCATGGGCCATAATCGGGCAAACAAACAAGCCTCAGAGGCGGTGGTACGCTTGGAGAAATATGCGAGGGACTCGTCTCAAAATGGCGGTGATAAGGGAGGCGCAATGACCCTGTACAAGAGCCAGACAGTGATGGCGCGGAGTCAACTCCCAACAAGGCCCAAGCTCCGGAGGCTTTATCCCCTGATGATGAACCGACTTTAAGAGACGTGATGTCTGAAATCAAAGCAGCAAACACGGCCTGCACTACCCTTATCAATGCGAGGACAGAGGAGATTCGGATAGATCTGTCCATAATAAAGCAGGACATGCAAAAGCTGCGTGAGAGGACGACTGCTGTGGAAACCCGGGTAAGCGACCTGGAGGACTCCTGCAGAGAGATCCCTGACCAATACCGGGCAGTGAAAAGGCTGCTGGAGGACTGCCAACGCGAGTCTGATGACCTAGAAAATCGGCTGCGGCTCAGCAACCTCAGGTTTGTCGGGTTTGCTGAGATGGCGGAGGGGATTGCGCCTGAGACCTTCCTGGAATCCTGGCTGAAAGATACGTTTGGGGCAGCACAGCTATCCACTAACTTTGCCATCGAACGTGCACATCGGGTCCCAACCAGGCAGTCCTCCCCAGGAGCCCCTCCAAGGCCGTTAATTGCAAAATTGCACGTGACAGGGACAAGATCCTAATGCTGGCCAGAGGACAAGGCCCTTTAAAGCACCTTGCTTCAACTATTTCAATCTACGCTGACTACTCCATGGAGGTCCAGAGGCAGAGGCAGGGGCGATCCTGACCCATCTGCCGCCTGAGGCAGCAGAGGTTGCTGCTGCCCCCCCTCTTAAAGTACCAGGAGCAGCATTTTTGCTGCCCCTGGTACCTAGTGGGGCAATGCCGCCTGAGGCGAAAGCTTCAACTTGCCTCATTGGGCAGGCTTCCAAAGCGGGAAAAATCGTCTACGCACAGAAGGGCTCACCTACGCCATGCTATACCCAGTGAAGCTGCTGGTTGAAGCAGACGGGTGCACACATTTTTTTACTACACAACAAGAGTTCACCCAATGGCTGGATGCAAGAGGTGCGCGTCCGTGAAATTCTCACAACGCTGGCAACAACCGTGGCAGTCCCATCTCATTCTGTAGCTACGTACAGTATGTAAGTTTTTTCACATATGTTTGATAGCTCTAAGGGGTCTGTACTGTCCTGCACCGGGTTTTTCACTAAATATCACTAGTTGGAATGTGAGGGGCCTCAATGACCCGATAAAGCGCCGGTTAGTTATGGACTTCCTAAAAAGACACCATACTGCTACAGCCTTTCTGCAGGAAAGCCACCTAATTGGTTCCAAGACACTGGCTTTGCGCAGGACCTGAGTTGGGTGGGCCTACCATGCAGGGTACTCGACCCATTCCTCAGGGGTCTCCATACTAATAGGTAAAAGTGTCCCTAGAGTTGGACAGGTTATGGAAAGGCCCCTGCACAGCTTCCCACAAAGCAACTGGGCTCAATAGGATGGCAGAGGCACTAGCGCTAATTGACATATGGCGGGCCACTAATCCAGATAAACAGCTTTTTTCATGTTACACGATTGCTCACCAAGCCTTGTCCAGAATAGACACGGCCCTCATAAACATGGCGGCTGTCCATATGTCACTAGAGTGGGTTACCTCCCTAGAGGCATCTCAGACCATGCCCCGCTACAACTTCAGTTCCAACCCCCACACAAAGCTGAAAAGCCTCGTCCCTCTATTAACCCGGTTTGGTTAAACATACTGGACAACTTCAAGGCAGTAGAGGGGGTCATTGATGACTAATCACACTACATTGGAAGGACTCCCTTCCACCCTCAGTATCAGAATGGAAAAAGGCTATGGAGGACATGGCAAATTTTGAGCGGGTTATTCTAGACAAAAGAGGCCAGATGCTTAAATATATTCAAACGTGGCTCCATTGGAATGACTCATTACAAATAAGGACGTCATGAGATGCTGCTAGGTTATTATTGTGATTACAGGTGTTGCTGGAAATGCCATTTAGGAGGGGTCTGGCGGGATTGGGTGCACGTGCGTGGGAACCCAGGGATATTCCAAGTGATTACATGCTTAGAGGCCTTTATTGTACTTCAGTCTATGTATACCCTTGTCTAACATGACTGTATGGAATGTTTGTGTTATATGTACATGCTGAAATATTTTCTCAATAAACCTTATTTGAGTAAAAAAAAGAAATGAAAATATCTTCAAGAACATTACAATTACGAATTTGTTTTCTTTTTCTTTTTTTTTAAATTCTTTATTTCTTAAAAAAAAAAATCCAAATCATAAGGGTACAGAAAGAATTTGTTTTCAACATAATATGCCACTTTTTATTTATTCTGGGTTACTGCACAGGTATCTCCTTTGGGATCCTACAGTAAATAAAGCTCAGGAGACACATCCCTGCCATTGAGAGCCTATATAAATGCACTTGGATCTTCCACTGTATTCCATTGGCAACAAAATAAAGACCTTTAGCTACAGAATAGAATTCATATTGGCATCTGCTAATAGATGTTGGTCAGAAATGAACTTTGCTTGTTCGACTCTAAAGGTGGAATGATTGAGTTGAAGATTTGTTGACTGGACCGGCTGTTCTCTTGCTCTTTGCCATGGTATGTGTTTCTGTTTAGAGTATGGCTTCTGATTCATAAACCAAAACATTTAAACTAAAAAGATGGAGAAAGCATCCAATCTGAGCTCCAGTTTTTTGCTGCTCGGACTCGTGGAGATGGAAGGACTTTGGTACATTTATTGCTTTGTTTGTCTCATCACTTACACATTCATAATGATTCTGAGCGCCATCATCGTGCTTGTGATCATGACCAAGGAAAGCCTTCATGAACCCATGTACGTTCTCATATGCAACCTCGTAATCAACGGCATATTTGGAAGTTCAACTTTTTTCCCAAAACTAATAGCTGACCTTTTCTCTTCATCGAAAATGATCTCCAGAGGTTCCTGCCTCAGCCAGGCTTTCTGTGTCTTGTTCTTTGCCTTTTTTGAAATCTGTACTTTTACTATAATGGCCTATGACCGATACCTGGCTGTCTGTTACCCTTTGCAATATGTCCTTATCATGACAATAGAGAAGACATTCACATTTATCATTGCATCTTTTGCCTTCACCTTCACATCGGTCTTGGTTGCAATCCTTCTTTCTGCCAGACTCCCCCTTTGTGGATCACAAATCAAAAATATCTTTTGTGATAACATGTCTTTTTTCATACTGTCTTGTACCGACACGTCTATCAATAATGTCTATGGTGCCGCCGTATTCATGATTTTTTTGGTGTTTACCCTATTGGTCATAACCTATTCCTACCTAAGGATATTTGTCATCTGCTTTAAGATTTCCAAGCATGCCTGCGAAAAGGCAATCCATACACTGGTCACTCATTTGCTGAATTTTTCTATTTTCCTCATAGGGGTCTTGTTTATATTTATTAGGTACAGGCTGGGGAACATTGATCTCCCACTGGGGGTGCAAATTCTGCTGTCAGCTACCTGCTTGGTTATTCCTCCTCTACTCAACCCTTTTATATACGGAATAAGGACAAAAGCTCTAAAAATTAAAATCAGCCACTTTCTGCAAAACATAATTTTTTGGAATAAATTATAAACAAAAATCCAGATGCGTGTTTTTCTCATATATTTAATTATTTTTTAATTATTTTAGTAACTTGTAATAAATTAGTATGACACTGTACATTATATGATAAATATCTGTGTATAGCTTCAGTTGATGGCTGATGGTTCCATACAGAATTTTTCCATGTAGAATATGTGGCTCCTAGGCAGAGCTAGTGAGAAAGACTCCAGGGAACAAGAGTTTAAATTAGCAAATACAATCCCATATAATAATCCCTCTGTGCTCTACATGAAAATGTACTAATTTGACTACTGTACCAAATGTGGATGTTTTTCAGGGTTTAATACTCATTGGCAATGCAAAAAATTTCTCTTTTGAATGGACTTGACAAGCCAGGAGTTTTTATGTAAATATATCTGCTCAGTGTCTCTTATCTGTTTTGTCCAGCCATAGACTCCTTAAGGTTAGATATAAAGTTTAGAAGTCATTAAAGGAACCAGCTCAAAGATATTAAGGCTTATGTACAATGCCGAATGTATTGGGCAAAGCGTAAAAAAGGCTGCAATCAGCACTTTCCCCCACTGTGTGTTTCAGAGCACAGAGACCTGCCTGCCATAGCAACACTCCATGCAAGGGTGGCACCTAGGTGTCCTCCCCTCCTGCCCCTACCTGTCCCTGTCTTGTATTTCATTCTAAGGTGCATGGTAGGACCCCTAGGGCAAGTGGTAAGGACAGGGCTGAGCTGCAAATCCTGGTACTGTGCTCTTCACCGAGGGGGTCTGGTCTTCTGTCCTTAAGTGCTCATGTAGTTGTGCCCCCAGGAGTCAGGAATTGTAGTATTAAATAAAAAATGGACAAAAGAAACTGAGTAAGAAAAAAAGGCCCTTTATCTGGTTGTCTGCATGTATCTTTTAGTAACTGACCATTCTCTACATTGTTATTTTCTTTCAAGCTATTTCTTAAAGGAGAAGGAAAGCTACGGAGGCAGTTTATTGCCAATAGATTAGCTGCAATAGTGCAAGCTAGAATGCTATATTTATTCTGTAGAATGTTTTACCATACCTGAGTAAAAAGCTCTAGAAACTCTCTGTTTGTTTAGAATAGGAGCTGCAGTATTAATGTGGTGTGACATCACTTCCTGCCTGAGTCTCTCCCTGCTCTGGGCTCAGATTACAGTAGAGAAGGGAGGGGGTGGGGGAACAGGAGCAAACTGAGCATGCTCTTGCCCAGGGCAATGAGGTTTAAGCTGAAGGCAGGAAGTCTGATACAGAAGCCCATGAGTACACAATAGAAGGAAAGAAATGTGCTGTTTCTTTTGACAGGGGACTCAGAGCAACATTACTTGGGGGGTTTACTGGTATATTTAGATGGACCTTTCTGATAAGGCTTACTTAGTTTTAACCTTTCCTTCTCCTTTAAAGTTTTACCATAAAATACGTCGAATTTCAGCGACAAATTAGTTAGATGCAGGATAGTGAATTTAGAACGAAGGTCACAATAATCAGCTAGTCCTCAACAAGTAAGGGCAATCAGAACATGATACAATAAAATCAACAAATAAACAAACAATTAGACTAACATATTCAACTTAACTATGACTATGCCCAGTAGACGAATAAATAAACAGAAAAAGAGAAATTCCAGAAGAAGAGAAAGATCTTTACTGGATTAGACTAGTACTTTTCATGAAAAATAAGATATGGAGCAATTTAAAGATCTGATATTCATTTTTGGAGTAAAAAAACCATCAAATTAAATTGGCTGTGTCTATTTGAAAGACAGCTTAAATCAAATAAAGCTTATTTAAATCAAAGGGGATAGTTAAAGGTCTTGGATTGTTGAGGTGTACATTTTTAAAAAGAGAATTGGAAATAGAACCACTTAAAATCACAATCACAGTCTTATCTACATTAACTTAGTAGCCTGAGAATTATTGAAAATCCTTAAGCAGTTCAAAAACAGCCTTTAGAGAGTAGTTGGGGTTTTTTTTTTTATTATTAACAGCATGTCATCAGCAAATTCTTTAAGCTGTTTTTGTTAATAGTACGTCTCTGCATAATCTTTGAAGAATCACAAGTACGATTTCACGGTTTTAGCCAATGATAAATAATTGAGGCAATAAGGGGTATCCATGCCTGGTGCTCTTGAAAATTATAAAGGGTAGAGCTTGAGCCTCTCCTAATATAATTTAAGTTTGGAGATTGGAGTGTAGATGATGAATGTATTGATAAAATGCACCAACTAACCCAAATTTTTCAAGACAAGCAAAAAGATGATCCAAAATTACATTATTAAATGCCTTTTCTGCATCAGTATTTATTATGGAGCAGGAATATTGTGTTTTTGCAAAACATATTATATTCAGTAAAGCTATAATGTTCTTGACCCCTGATCTGTTTTTAATAAAACCATTTTGGGTTTCGGATATCACAGAAGTAAGGATCAAAGAGAGCCTATCAGCCAAAACTTTAGATAACTTAATATCTTGAATTTATAAAGATATCGGCCTATAAAATGAAAAAAGAGAAAGATCCTTATCCTTTAAACTTTAAGATTAGAGATTTCACTAGAATGCAATTCATTGCCGAAAAACAGAATGGCATTAACTAAATTAGTTCATTAGTAGGAACTTTTGTCTTTCAAAATGTTATAAAAAAGAGGGAGAAAGGCCATCAGGACCTCCTGCTTTTTTGCTTTTAAATTGCTTATAGCATTAGATACTTCATCAATAGTAATAGGTCCTTGAATTGTTCCTTGGAAATCTGTGGAATCCTACAATCTGCAAAAAATTATTTAATGTTATTAGTCAGTAAGAACAAGAATAAAGTTTATCATAAAAATTCTTGAAAATGTCAATGATTTTATATAGTCATTAGTCAGTGAATTATATTTATATCTAGTTGTATTAAGTTAAGCTTTATTGTGCTCTGCTTTGTTTAGATTAAACAGCACATTATTATTATTATTATTATTATTATCATATGCCTGTATCTAAAGCACCAACATATCCTGCAATAATTGCAGAATTGCAGAATTGCCAATGGCTCAATTATGATGTTTATGTGAAAGTTGTTATTGAAGTTCTGTTTGTAGTAGACAAGCAGTCAGCACAACGATTTTCACTCTTTTTTTGTGGGTGGTGCACGTCCACCAGTGGCCACTTTCCACTGGCACCACAAACGACAAAAGACTTCAGGACAGCACCAACGAATTCTTTTATATTAAAATGCCTTTATTCGTGCTTCACAGGGGCATCACGGCAACGTTTCAGGCTACATGGCCTTTTGTCAAGCTTGACAAAAGGCCATGTGGCCTGAAACGTTGCCGTGATGGCCCTGTGAAGCACGAATAAAGGCATTTAAATATAAAAGAATTTGTTGGTGCTGTCCTGAAGTCTTTTGTCAATTGAAGTTCTGGTTGCCAGTCACAAAATTCCTATTTTTATCTGATTTACCTCTGAGATGTGTGAATATTAAAAAAAAAGTTCAAAGCTGGGGGTCTTTGCACACCTCCACACAGAGCGTAACTGGCGTATATTGTCAAGCTAGATAGTTCATAAGAAACCTTGTTCATAGTAGATGGTTCAGAGAGACACCAACATGGAGGAAGAGTAATGGAGTAATTATCCTTGGACACCCCAAGCTTTCCTCCCTGAACAGTGAAATAGTTATTCCTGTTGTTATATACAAATTAACCAAGCCCAAATCTTCAGGATGTTACCCTCATCCAAGGAATGCAAATGCAGGTTGGTGTATGTGGGTCACATAATTCGGGTTTAAACATGACAATAGTCCATCAAGTTCAACCCCTCCAAATTTCACCCAGCAGGGTATTCCACAACCTTACTGCCCCCACTATGAAGAACCATTTGTGCTGCTTCAGGTGAAATTTCAGGAAAGTTCAGAGGAGGGACATTTGTTCTTTTGTTCTACGTGAAAAGATCTGGCACATTTTCTTCACCATAGCCAGTGATAGTCTTAATAAAAATGTCTCCTACCACTTAAGATTACTATTTCCATTCAGCTGAAACTCACCATGATTGACAGCTGGTGGAGTGTAAAACTCACAGTGATTGCCAAGGCTACAGCTGTTGACTGGTGACTTGATGGTTTTCATGTTTTAGATTTCAAACCCACATGCAGTCAGTTGCAGAACTATAAATGTTCTCTGAAGGCATAGGAAGGTAAAGATGCCCCTTTTGTGCATACTGTTTAGGGATTCCTGATGCTTTTTCACTGCTCCCTCCAGGGCAGAATTCCAATTCTTCTTTTGGCCTCAGGGGATGAAAGGAGTCTCACTGCCTGAACTTTAACAAAGGACTTTGCATCATTCTCTTGTTGCCTTTTGAACCGTGTAAGTAACTTGGTACTGTGGCCTAAAGCTGACGATGAACTGGTCCCTAAGAAGGAGATGATGTGGGTCAGTCAGTCCTTGGTATCAACTCTCAGCTTGCTCCACATAGGGCCACAGTAAACTGTGTATCTGTTTCCCTTTAGTTTCAGGTAAAGAGCTTCTCAACCAGCAACTAATCAGGTGTTTGTTTTCATTATTCTAAATGCAGGGAAAGGTTGACTCTTGATGACATGGATAACAGTATTGGGGGTCACATAAGGGGCTGCTCGCTGTTAAAGGAACTTACGGGAAGAGGGGACTTCAGATCTGCAAGCAACCAAGCACCGTTTGTGCATTTATATTTGTGTCATGAACGGGTTATATTTTAGAGGAACAAATATAGATGTCTAATGGGAAACAGCAGGTGAAAAGAAAGATGCTTTTATATAGTGCTGTATTTCTATAAACCAGATTAATGACACCAGCTTGTGCGCTTAGGACAAAGAGAAACTTTAGGACCACAAGTGTGTTATAACAAGACCCCTTTCCAAAGGGTAATTTAAATATCAAGCACAGAAACAAAATATGGTACAAATAAGGGACCTTACTATGAACAAGTGATGGATGGGTACTCATGAGATGTTTAAAAAACGAAGGAACAGTAATCTTTCCACATTGAGTCCAAACACTTACATCTAAACACTTGCATCCAGACTGCAGGACTCACAGCAGTGACAGGAGAACCTCTGAATATTTGGGTGGCCCTAAAATGAATTTTCTGTGGGGCCCAATAACATCTAGTTCCATCACTGGTAGTGTTGGGTGAATTTATTTGTCCAGGCATGGATTTCCACATTTCACCACCTGCAAAAGGTTTCGCGAAACTGCTGAGAAAATCTGTTGTTTAGAAAATTTGATGCGACAAAAAAGTTGTTAGTGTAAAAATTGTTGAGTGTCAAAATTATTTTGATGACCATTGACTTTAATGCATTTGGACAAAAAAGTATTGTATGTAAAAATTGTTGCTCGTGTAAAAATTGATGCTCGTCAAAATAATTTTGACGCCCATTGACTTAAATGCGTTTTGCGAAATTTTTCGCATTTTGACAAAAAAAATAGTTTCATGTCAAAATAATTTTGACGCCCATTTCCATGCTTTTTGCAAATTTTCCGCATTTGGACAAAAAAAAAATAGTTTCACGTCAAAATTATTTTGACGCCCATTGACTTCAATGCATTTTTGCAAATTTTCACAAATTTTTGGGCAAATCGAAATGGGACAGATTCGTCCATCACTAGAAAGTGGCAATAGGGTGCATGTTTATAAAGGAGATAACAAAAAACCTGTTTGAAATGCAATATGTTCTTAACCTGGAAGCTAAACAGATGTAAAAATGCCAGCCAGCTCTGTACAGATCTCTAGAATGTATTCTTATATTAAAGGAATTGTTCAGTGTAAAAATAAAAACTGGGTAAATAGACAGGCTGTGCAATATAAAAAATGTTTCTAATATAGTTAGTTAGCCAAAAATGTAATGTATACAGGCTGGAGTGATTTCATGTATAACAAGTCAGTCAGACACTACTTCCTGCTTTTCAGCTCTCTTGGTTTACACTGACCGGTTGCCCTGGCTACCAGACAGTAACCAATCAGAGACTTGAGGGGGGCCCACATGGGTCATTTCTGTTGCTTTTGAATCTGAGCTGAATGCTGAGGATCAATTACAAACTCACTGAACAGAAATGTCCCATGTGGCCCCCCTTCAAGTCGCTGACTAACTCAGAGTTATAGAGCTGAAAAGCAGGAAGTTGGATTCTGGCTGTTTTATTAGACATCTGTTCACGCCAGCCTTTATATATTACATTTTTGGCTAACTAACTATATTAGAAACATTTTTTATTTTGCACAGCTTATCTATTTACACAGTTTTTATTTTCACACTGAACTGTTCCTTTAAAATGAACATTGGTTGACAAGAAATTGGTTATTGGATTAACTGGATGAACATATACATATATATATATATATATATATATATATATATACACATATATATAGATATATATATATATTATAATACAAACACCTGCACTCTGTCCACTTTTTTCTCCAGGCCGGGTGCTCGGTCAAAGTCTTTATATATGCATAGAATGGACCAGCACACCGTTTTCTTCAATCAAACGTGTTTATTCAATACACACTGTGCATCCAACGTTTCGGCCCGCATCCGGGCCTTTATCAAGGATAAAGTGACAGTGATAGTGATCAGCTTTTTATACCCATAATCCCCCTCGTTAGTCATGTCATGATGACCTCATCACAATGCTCAATTTACACTCCGATTACACATGTATTAAAATGCCACACAGAAAAAATATCTTTTCAAATCATCATGTACTTGTAGTTACCACCTAACTGTTGTATATTTGATAAGTGAATGGTGGCACTTATCAAATATACAACAGCCCATGGCACAAGCACATGGCACAAGCACAACTCGTGAGAGTATAGTCTCTTTTTGGCAGTTTATTATCACTTGCAGCAGAATAAACAAAACAAACAATTCAAAATAAATCCTTGCCACTTAATGGGCTTCTAACTAATACAGGTCAGTTCTCCTAACTAACCCGGAATAGGCCTACCGCGTGTCTCCTCAAACCAAATGAAAAGGTAGTACAAACAAAGTTCCAACCTTGTGGGATTCCAAAATCTCTCTGAACTCACACAGACAGCTTCCCTGTGTCTTTCTTTCTCAGACTGCAGCTCTCCCCCTCTGGCTTGAGCTGCCTTTTTAATTAACCACCTGAGATGCCTCAGGACAACTCAAAACACCCGGGCTGGACTAGCAGTCCCGGAACCACTCTGTTAGGAACCTGGAGCATAAATAAGCTCCGTCCTGGACTTTCCCAGGTATCCTAGTAGTGACCTCACCACTATATATATATATATATATATATATATAGATATAGATATTTCAATGCAAAACAAATATCACATTATTGTGTTATTGGTTCTTTAATGGTTATATTTCTCATAATCCAAGGCCCACAACATGATTTTTTGCTCATTTTGCAATAGCAGCCACCCCGTTATTTTTGAAAGGAAGCGCAGACACATTTGTATGATCATAGAATTCCATCATTGTCATTACTCATTTACTTTGCTTCACTGCACCTTATCCTGCCGACGCTAGAGTTCCTACATTTCCATTGGGATTGGACAGGCATCTCGGGACCGGTAATGAGATGATACTGTATATATATAATTGGAGAGACGTGCATTAGAACTAGGCTATGTTATGGCAGCAGTGAATGGATGTTGTGGATCGTTGCTATTCATTGAACCTACAAAACAGAGCACCATTCATATATTACAAGGTTTATCTGGTTTATTTATTGCAAAGGAACTAATTGCATTTGGATCTGGAAAGCCAACTCAACCATCTCCTTCATCAGTTGTGAATTTGATTTGTTCAATATAAGATGGAAAGTGGATTCAACCTTAGCACCAACTTCATCCTCCTCGGTCTAGTGGAAATGGAAAGGTTGAATTATCTCTTTAGCATTATTTCCCTTGTGATGTATCTGTTTATTCTGCTGTGCAACCTCATCGTTGTCTTGGTGGTATTGGGTAATGAGAGCCTTCATCAGCCCATGTACATCCTCATTGCTAATCTTGTGATGAACGGGTTGTTCGGCAGCTCAGCCTTCTTCCCGAAGTTACTAGTTGACTTGTTCTCTTCTTCAGTCATGATCTCTCGAACCGGCTGCTTCATTCAAGCCTTTTGCTTGATGATCGCCGCCTACTGTCAGATCTCCACATTCACCATCATGGCATGTGATACATATGTAGCCGTGTGTCACCCCTTACGCTATGGCACGTTGATGACCAGTGCAGTGGCCCTCAACCTCATCATAGGATCATTCTTTTTCAACTTAACCTTAGTCTTGATCATTGTCCTCCTTGCTGCAAGGCTTCCACTTTGTGGATCTACAATTAACAGTATTTTTTGTGACAACATGTCCATTTTCATCCTGTCTTGTGTGGACACCTCTGTAAATAAGTTGTATGGGTCTATTATATTTGTCAGCTATTTAACATCTGCCATATTCATCATAGGCTTTTCCTACATCCAGATATTCCTGGTCTGCCTCAAGGTTTCAGAAGACGCTGGTAAGAAAGCCATTCACACTGTGGTGACCCACTTGCTAAACTTCTCCATTTTCCTGATAGGAGGTTTGTTCATATTTATCCGCTACAGGATGGAGAATACAAGGATTCCCCTGTATGTCCACATCCTACTGTCCGTCACTGCTATAGTGTGTCCCCCCATGCTCACCCCTCTTATATATGGAATAAGGACAAAGGCACTGAAAATTAAAATGGTTTGTCACCTGCAGAAAATATACCAATGATCTTGCTCCTGAGCTACATCCAGTTATCTAGTATGGAGGGGTGTGTGTATGGATGCTGGGTTTTCATTTGGAGGGGTTGAACTTGATGGACTTCAACCTAATTTAACTATGTAACTATGTAACAAAATGCGTAAGGCTGGATATGTAATTGGCAGAATAACATTTTTTTTAACTTCTTACACTTGGCCTTTATGTTGGAAATTTTGTAAGTACCAGCTCATATTTTTTGATTCTTTCCAATAACAATAAACAAATGGGCTTGTTCCAACACTTTTCCAAGAACTGGGTTTTCCATATAATAAACAACTATTTCTGCACATCCAGGAAGGAACAATTACTGGACCATATGTGGACGCCTTAGTCTTGATTTCCAGTGACTTTAGGCCATTACTTTTTTAATGTACTGTATACAGTATAACATTCATTAATAAAGCAAATCTTGTCTATAATGGATCCTTTCCAGATGTTCTGCTTTAGGTGGCACAGTACTAACACAGAAGCACACCAAAGATGGTTGGTTTTACTGGAAGGTGGGTTTCTTGGGGGTTAAGGGAATTGTTGGGCTTGGCCAGATGGATAAAGGGCATGGGCTAAATGGTTGAAATTGTTTTCAATATTCAAATAACCAAGAAGCCAAGCCAAGAAGAGGACCAGTGTTTTACAGTGATATATAAATGTCCTCTTGGTTGTTTATTGCGTCGTTGATCAGTATAATTTTCACATACCCTAAATCAGGCCAAGAACCTGCCGGAACCTGAAAATCAAGCAAAACCCCCACTTAGATTGTGCCCAGTAACGTGGAGAATAAAGACCTACAATAGAGCATTCAAGCAGGGTCTATGTGCTGCATTTTCCACGTCAGGTTGCAGTTGTGATCCCATAGGAGCTCAACACCAGCGTCATGACATTGTCACGGCCGGCACCCAACACCAGAACAGGTGCCAAGTACCCTGGTCTCGGCTCGGCTTCACCAGTAGTGTGACCACCGTTGGGCTTCGGGAGGAGCCCTCAGCTTACTTGGGTGCCACCTGGACTTAATGAGGGGTACAAGGCAAGATGTTCTGGCTGGCAGAGGAGCACGGCAGGTAGCAGAGTCTTTTGGCCCGAAGGTCACGGTACAAATGGAGCAGGCAAGAGAATCGTCAGACAGGCTGGGTCGAGGCAGGCAGATATCAAGAATTGTCAGGCAGGCAAGGGTCAAACTGGGTTGTCAATCAAAAGGGTTAATTAAAAGAGGTAGTCGTAATCAGGCAAAGGTCAGGATCCAGAAGTCAGAATAGTCAAAAGCCAGGCAGGGGGTCACAACAGGAATCACAAACAGGTTCAGACGGAAATAGCTTAATCACAGAAGCACCAGGAACAAATCCTATCACGGGCAAGGTGCTGTGGACAGAAATGGCCTTAAATACTTGTGAATTTCGCGCCTTTGTATGACGTCAGCGCGCCTGCGCCTTTAAATACGAGGAGACGTGCCGCGCGCGCCCTTAGAGAAGAGCCAGGGCATACACGCTGGCGCGGCTAGAGGAAAGGATGGCGCGGCGGACGACCCCGCCGCACAGGTATTATTACAGACATGGTCTATAGAACCCTAACTCCACATGGACAAACTATAATCACTTGTATAATCCTTAACCACAATGACACATTGACACACACACATTTATGCTACAAAACAGGTACCTTGGGGTTTTCAAAGGTGCCGAGCTTCTATCTGTCCAGTCCCAAATTACAGGCTTGCCCATCTGACCAATAAAATTGCACCATTGCAGGGTATCTGACAACTACTCAGCAGTAACAGTAGGTATATTTTAGGCAACACTTAACCAGATTAGACAGGCATTACACCATAGAAACTGTTTGATGTGCAAAACAAGGTTAGCAGCACTGTCCCCTGTCTCCACCCATGTGACAATTATAATCTGAGTACACAAGGACACTTAGGGCTCTTACAGACGAGCAATTGTAGCTGCGCTCCCCTATGTTCCGTTTTTCTGCGTTCAGCCGCAGGGGAGCACAGGAATAGACGCATTTAGCTTTTTTCAATGGGGCTGTACTCACACAGGCGCGTGTAGGCACCGAACGTAGGTTGAGACGCAACATGCTGCATTTTTCCTGCGTTCGGTGCCTACACGCGCCTGTGTGAGTACAGCCCCATTGAAAAAAGCTTAATGCGTCTATTCCTACGCTCCCCTGCGGCTGAACGCAGAAAAACGGAACACAGGGGAGCACAGCTACAACCGCTCGTTTGTAAGAGCCCTTAAAGGAGAACTAAAGCCTAACTAAAGAAGTAGGTAGAAATGTTGTACGTGATGTTTTGTGCTTCTGTACCAGCCCAAGGCAACCACAGCCCTTTAGCAGTAAAGATCTGTGTCTCCAAAGATGCCCCAGTAGCTCCCCATCTTCTTTTCTGCTGATTCACTGCACATGCTCTGTGCTGCTCTCACTTACTGAGCTTAGGGACCCACTCACAATATACAGTACACATAGAATAGAAATGTCACAATATAAGGCTGATTAGTAATTAATACACATAATTACTACATGGCAGCACAGAAACCAGTGCAATTAGCATCAGAATTTAATAATCAGCAAACCTGTAGCATCAGCTTATATTACAGCCAGGGAAGCTCATTTTCTGCTGGATAATTAGTGACGAGCCCTAAGCTTAGCTTCTCAACAGCCAATCAGAGCCCACTGAGCATGTGAGTGTCACAGACACTTTCCAAGATGGTGACCCCCTGTGACAAGTTTGAAGTCCTGGATCATTGCTGCTATTGACAAGCTGAAACTTTAGCCTTGTGCAATAAGTTCACTATAGAAAATAGGACATTTTTAGCCTCATTGATTTTTAGGGTTTAGTTCTCCTGTAAAACCTGCATTAAAGGGGTGGTTCACCTTTAGTTTAACTTTTAATATGTAATAGAATGACAGTTCTAAACAACTTTTCAAATTGTGTTCTTTCTTTATTTTTTATCACCATTTATTTTTTATCACCATTTATTTTTTATTTGCCTTCTGCTTTCTGTTGGGGGTCACTGACCCCATCTAAAAACAAATGCTCTATAAGGCTACAAATGTATTGTTACTGCTACTTTTTATTACTCATCTTTATATCCAAGCCTCTCCTATTCATATTCCAGTTTCTTATTCAAATCAGTGCATGGTTGCTAGGGGAATTTGGATCCTAGCAACCAGATGGCTGAAATTGCAAACCGGAGAGCTGCTGAATAAAAAGCTAAATAACTCAATAACTACAAATAATAAAACATAAAAACCATTTTCAAATTGTCTCAGAATATCACTCTCTACATCATACTAAACGTTAATTTAAACAACCCATTAAAGGAAAGGTAAGTGATACAATATCCTTCAGGCAAATGTTATGCTTATATAACAAACAAGGGGAAGTTGTGCTCACCACTAGTTTTTATACCATTAAGCGGGGGTGCAATGACAAATACAAGATCATCTGCACTCAGCCCATTGTCAGTATGTTAAGGAAATTGAGACATGTTGTGCCTTAAGCTACTAAAATGTTCCTTACCCTTTAAACAAAAGAGGGAATTTTTGTCTATATATTGCAATATATTTAAGATGGCCAACTACATCAAAGTCATCCCTGGTCTGGCCAGTCCTACACTCACACTCGTCCCTGGTCTGGTCTGTCCTACACTCAAACTCATCCCTGGTCTGGCCAGTCCTACCCTCCCACTCATCCCTGGTCCGGTCTGTCCTACACTCACACTCATCCCTGGTCTGGCCAGTCCTACACTCACACTCGTCCCTGGTCTGGTCTGTCCTACACTCACACTCATCCCTGGTCTGGCCAGTCTTACACTCACACTCATCCCTGGTTTGGCCTGTCCTACACTCTCACTCATCCCTGGTCTGACCAGTCCCACACTCACACTCATCCCTGGTTTGGCCTGTCCTACCCTCACACTCATCCCTGGTCTGACCAGTCCTACACTCACACTTGTTTCCTCGTGGAAATGACGCCCATAGACTTATATGGCGGCGTGTGTTAAAAAAAAAAAAGAGGATGCGTAACAAACTTTTTTTGACGCCCATAGACTTTAATATGCGTTGGCGACAATTCGCCCACGATGAATTTTTGCCGAAACGAAACAGGTCAAATTCACCCATCCCTAGAACTTGAGTGCAAAGGATCTCTTGTATTTCTTTATATGCTAATATAGTGTATATACAGATGCAGCCACTTTGGTTTATCTGTTTGACACAGAATAACTAAACACAGATATCCCATTTATCTCATTTAACACAGAAAACTGCGTCACAACATCCCATCTAATTAAAGCATTCACCATTGTGAACAATGGAGCTTTGGTATGCTAATGAAAAGGTTAAATGCATTAAATGAGTTAAGATGACTTAAGATAACACGGTTTCTTCAATTACCCCTGAGTCATGACGCATTTAACTCACAAATCCAAGTGGCTTCATCTGTATCTAGTGCACACTGTAAAACTGCGTAAAACATTTATGACGTTTTGTGAATATTTACATTTTGAATTGTATTGGGGAATACCTATGCCTGTATAGTATTATGGTATCTCTCTGTACAGACTATAAGCAAACTTAGGGGCTGTTCCTGCTGAATTGTGCTTAGTACAGAGGAATACCTATGCCTGTATAGTATTATGGTATCTCTCTGTACAGACTATAAGCAAACTTAGGGGCTGTTCCTGCTGAATTGTGCTTAGTACAGGGAATACCTATGTT
Source organism: Xenopus petersii (assembly GCA_038501925.1). Classification (NCBI taxonomy): domain Eukaryota; kingdom Metazoa; phylum Chordata; class Amphibia; order Anura; family Pipidae; genus Xenopus; species Xenopus petersii. The sequence continues at coordinate 120,208 of JBCGBM010000167.1, read as the reverse complement.
GCCATAGTTTTATGGGATCTCTCTGTACAGACTATGAGCAAACTTAGGGACTGTTCCTGCTGAATTGTGCTTAGTACAGAGGAATACCTATGCTGCCATAGTTTTATGGGATCTCAATGTACAGACTATGAGCAAACTTAGGGGACTGTTCCTGCTGAATTGTGCTTAGAACATGGGCGAATGTGTCCTGTTTCGCGTAGCGAAACTCCAATTTTGACGCCTGCGTTAATTTTGACTCCCGTCTATTTTTTCAATTCTGACACTGGCATTAAAGTCAATGAGCATCTGAATAATGTTGACGAACGACGGTTGTGACGTGAACAACTTTTCTGCCGGCAAAACATTTTTGATGCCAGCGATTTTTCGGATTGTTTTGTGAATTTATTTGCTGACGGCAAAACGCGTATCTCAGACCTGTCGAGGTCCTATATAAGTCAATGGGAGTGGAACCTATCCCAATATGATGTTTTTGTGGTCTGCGCTGGGTTTAGAATGAAAATAAAATTTTCTGAGGGTTTTCAGGCGAAAACTCAAAAAATTCAAGGAATTGACTTTAATGCATTTGGAGCAAGAAAAATTGACGCACGCACAAAAAAATGTTGACGCACATTGCGCCGTAGCGTTTCACAAATTTTTCATTTTTTTGCAAATTTTTTCACAGTTTCATGATTTTTTCAGTGAAGCAAAACAGAACAGATTCGCTTATCACTACAAGGAATGAGATTCTTTCTGTAACACTAGTCAACTAATTGGAGCTTAATGGATGATATCACCGTGGGTTTGGTTTTAAAAGGCGGAAGGTTCACACTTGTAATTCACACTTGAAAAACGATCCGCGTGATCTGAAACATGTTCTGATAGAATAATGGTTTTGCAGCAGAGCCTGCAGTTTGTGTTTTCCATCCCACCCTTGGATATTTAACACACACATTAAGGGGGTTATTTACTAAACCCCAATGTTTTCTGGTCAAGGTTTTTGAGGGAAAAAAACTCAAATTTTTTCAGATTTATTATACTCGAAGCTGCTAAAAGCCCAAATCTGAAAATCTGCCATCTCAAACCTGTCGAAGGTCATGTAGAAGTCAATGGGAAATGTCCCTTTTACAATTTGGAGATATTGTGATCTGCATTGGTTTGATAATCTGAAAAAATTGGGGGTAACCCAAAAAATTCAAGCAATTCGGGCTTCAAATCCAAAAAATTTATATCATTTGAGTTTTTGTTCAGTTTTATCGAGTCTTTTCACATCCTGACCTTTTCGAATTATTTTAAGAAACGATAAAGTCGTGGATGAAAGTTTGGTTCGAGGTGGGTTTAAAACAAATATGAGATACATTTGAGTTTTATTAAATAACCCCCTTAAAGTGAGACTTATGTAAACACATATGAAATATTGAAAAGCACATAGGGGCATATTTATCGAAGGTCGAGGTGAATTTTCGAATGAAACAAATTTGAATTTCGAGCTATTTTGTGTGTACTTCAACTAGAGAATAGTCCAAATTAGATTCAAAATTGAAAAAAAATTCAAAAATTCAAATATCGAAATGTATCATGTACTGTCTCTTTAAAAATTCAACTTCGACCATTCGCCATCTAAAACCTGCCAAATTGCTGTTGTTGCCTATGGGGGACCTTCTAGAACTTATTTGGAGTCAATTGGTGGACTTTGAAAAATCAAAGGATTTTTTTGGAAAATTCGGCCAAATACGGACCTATTCGATCAAAAATGGACCTATTTGCCCCAAAAAAAAACTTCGACTTAATTTCGCTTGGTCTTTTTTAGAATTCGAATTTCGAAGATTTTTCAGTTCAAAATTCGACCCTTGATAAATATGCCCCATAGCGTATCTGCACACTTTAAAGAAAAACATGGATGTGATCCGTGTGGATTGATATATATGTGGGAATCTGTGTAAAGAAGGTTGAGGGGAGGGAATATGTTACAGGTACTAGATATATATATATAATGTGTGTTCAGTGTACACACTGTAACCAGATTAAATAATGAATTTGGGCGCATTGGTCAAATCATATCATATATTGTGGCAAATGGACCAGCACTCCTTGTATTGTGAATAAAATGTGTCTTTATTTCCAATGCATATCCAACGTTTTGACCCATATTAGGTCCTATATAAAGGCCCTAATGTGGGCCGAAGCGTTGGATGTGCATTGGAAATATATATATATATACAGATGCAGCCAGCCTGATTTGTAAGTTTGGCGCGCTGTAACTGAGTGGGATAGGCGCAGTGTCGGACTGGCCCACCGGGAGACAAGGAAAGTCCTGGTGGGCCCAGGTGTCAGTGGGCTTCTTGCTTCTAACCATTTGGTCTATTTCATGGCCATTCCCTATTTCTATGAGAACAAAGAAGCTAAATATATGGAATAATAGATTATAGCATGCAATAAAAAAAGACTAGGAGAATAGAGGTTGAGTGAGGAGAGGAAAAATAACAATAGTACTGAGAGTGGGCCCCTGGAATAAGATTAATTGATGGGCCCCGGGTCAAAGGTTTTTGGGTGGGCCCCTGGTGTCCCAGTCCGACACTGGATAGGCGCGTTATTCTCGCTGAATGCAGTTCCCCACGTTGGCTTGACGAAGCAAAGAGGTTTCCACTTAGTTTCCTTCAACCTCATTTCTTGAAATGGACACCAGGTGGCGCATGGTACACGTAGTTTTTCTGGAAGAACGTACGAGGGGCTGAGGGAAATCGGGGTGACAGCAAGAGCCACGGGGGCAGAGGGGTCTGGGAAACCATATTTTTGTTTTGGGTAAGGCACATGACTTTAAATCAGAGTGTGATGAGCTCAGCACCTGTAATATCTACTTACTGACACTTTTTATTTTTTTTTTATAAATGATATTGAGATGCATACATGGGGCAGAGGGAAAATTGGGGGGGAGAGAGACACGGGGCAAAAGGAACATTGGGAGGGAAATAGACATGGGACAGAGGTAAAAAAAACGGAGAGGAGAGACATGTGGGAGAGGGGTCTGGGAATCCTGACAAATCAATTTTCCACCTATAAACCACATTTTTTTGATACTGTCAGGTTGAACTTTAAATCATTTTTATTACTTCGGCTTCTGTCTGAGATCTTTGTGATGTGCAGATTTGAAATTCTTTGTAGTGGCTCGGTCCCATAGCCTAATTAGTAAGGTGCATGTTTTTGAAACAGACAGTTGTGTGTTCAAGACCTGCCATATCAACTTTTTTTTTTCTTTTTTTTTTTAATGTTCCTATAATTCATACTACGGTGCAGTCAGAGGGCAAATTGGGGGAGGGAGAAAGACAGAGGCGATCCACAAATCATTGTGAGGTGCTTGATTTCTCCTCCCTGTCTTCCTTATAGGAGATAGCCAGGGAGAAGAAATTGAGCGCTGCATGATGGATCCTCCCTGTGTCGCCTTTTCTGAAGAGGAGCACAAGCGGAGTTTCAGTAAGTTATTTCTTCATAAAGTCTTAGTGATTTAAAAGTTTAATAGGTCTTTGTGTTTTTTTTTTTCGTTCTACACTAACAAATTTTTTAATAAAAAAATTGATGTTACTGATGTTACAAGCCTGGAAGCATCATTCTGCCAAAAAACACTGCAAATCTATTGCAATGCTCAAACCTTTGGGGGTTAAAGTGTTTTATATATATATATTTCCAATGCATTTCCAACTCATTTTTTAATGAAAAAAAATTGATGTTATTGATCCTTTAATATGTCATGTTTTAATTAGTGATGGGCGAATCTTTTCACTTTGCTGAAAAATTTGAGAAACGCATTGAAGTCATTGAACAATTTTGACACGCCACAACTATTCTGATGCCTGACGTTGCGGCAGATTTTTCGCCACAGTTTTGCAAATTCGTGGCTCGCAAATTTATTTGCCCATCTCTAGCCAGGCACGAATTCATTGTGAATTTCCACATTTCACCACCAGCGAAACTACGGCGAAAAAATCTGCCGCGACGTCGTGCATCAGATTAGTTAAAATTGTGGCGTGTCAAAATTGTTTATTGACTTCAATGCGTTTCTCAACAAACTCAACAAACTAATGGAGACACGAAGGAGAAGTTGACCACATGACTTTGGAGACACAACTGCAAATGGAGAGGGGTCGGTGACAGCACAGAAAGCTTGTGAATCCTGTAAGTAGACTACACACTAGCAGGGAGTATAGGGGACAAGCAGGACGTCATTGTTGCAGTTGGTTTGTATTCCAAATAATGGATCCGGGACTTGTATGAGAAGAAACCGGTGAGTGATCTGATAATGAGCCCTAAATCTCGTTGTCTACTAATTATAACAGCTAATTAAGAAAATGTATGAATTGACAAACATAGGAAAACTTGTAGCAATGAGCCAGAAACACATTTAGATAAATTAGAGAAAGAAAAGGAATAAATACACATTCACCTCTTTATATTTTCATTAGAGGAAAAGAAAGGAAAAGTTAAAAATGGAGGCTGGGGGTCTCATTACTTTAGTATTTATTGCAAAAAAAAAAAACAAGGAATCTGTTGACTCTGCGAATAAATCAGGATGCTCAGTTGGGAAATAGACAGTGGAATATTAACAAGATCATAGTCACTTATGTGTATATATATATATATATATATATCCGCTCTGAGACTGCTGAATCCATCAGGTATTATTCCCATTTGCTCTGCTTCAGTGATCACATTCCTGCAGAGAATACAGCGCGTGGGGTTTCCATAGGGAAACAACTAGGGACCAGTATGATATAAATATATATACTGTATATATAGGGAGTCTAACACTTGTCAGATGAGGATCATTTCAGTGTAAATGTATTTTGGTGGAGGTGCCATGCTCTGGGCTGTTTATTATCACTGAGGAAAGGCTGCAAGTGTGATGTGATCCAACATAAGGAGGAAGATATGTACAACGTCAGCACCAGCTTCTTCCTCCTGGGCATTGTGGAGATGGAGAAGTTTAATTACCTGTACTGTTCCATTTCTCTCCTGGCCTATCTGTTTATCCTTCTGGGCAGCACCATCATCATCTTGGTGGTGTTACATGAAGAAAGTCTCCATGAACCCATGTACACCCTCATTGCCAAACTTGTGCTCAACGGCATCTTTGGCAGCTCCTCCTTCTTCCCCAAACTAACAATAGACTTGCTTTTATCCACCAAGGAGATTTCCCCCATCGGCTGCTTAATTCAGTCTTTCTGTGTCATACTTTTTGCCTACTGTGAAATCTCCCTGTTCACCATTATGGCGTATGACACTTACTTTGCCGTGTGCCACCCCTTACATTACACCTCCGTCATGACCAACAAGAAGATCCTGAAACTCACGTTGGGGTCGTTGTTCATGAACTGTCTCTTGGTGGGCTCGGCGGTGCTTCTCTCGGCCAGACTCCCCTTCTGTGGGGTTCACATCAAGGGCGTTTTTTGTGATAACACCGCCCTATTCATCCTCTCCTGTGTAGACACTTCCATCAATAAAACATTTGGGACAATAAACTTTACTTGTTTCCTAAGTGTCCACCTGTTGATCACAGCCTATTGCTACATGCGGATATTCCTGACCTGCCTCAAGGTTTCCGAAGACGCCGGTAAGAAAGCGGCTCACACCCTGGTCACCCACTTGCTCAACTTCTCCATTTTCCTGGTCGCCGCTTTATTCATTTTTATTCGGTACCGATTGGGGGACATTAACTTACCCCTCGCTGTCCATGTCTTACTGTCGGCATCAGGTTTAATCTTCCCTCCCCTGCTCAACCCTCTCATATACGGGCTCCGGACTAAAGCCCTAAAAGTCAAAGTGCTCTGTTACCTGCAGAGAATAAATATATGACATTGTGGGAAATGAAGTTTTGTCTGGAGGAGAGATGACTATTGTTACCATGTTTCAATGGTATGGGTAATCAGGAAAAGCAGAGAACAGAACTGCACGGGACAGACAGACGCTGCTTTCATTAGTGATTAGTTACACATAACTTTACATTCAGTGAAATTGAGGTATGAATGAACATTGGAACGTTGCTTAGAATGAAATTTACTTTTAATGGGCAAACATTTTTTCCCCTGTTGGGTGTACTTGCTATTTAAACGCCTTCTGTCCAATGTTATTCTTCTACAGGTATAAGATTTATCTTGGGACCTGGGGCTTTCCGGATAAAATTTTTTAGGTCTGCTAAAAATTGTGTAAACATGAAATAAACTCAATAGGATTGTTTTGCCACCAATATCGAATCATGCCCAGGGTCGGACTGGGGGGCCCAGCTCTCACCGGGCTGCTGTCTCAGGGCACCCTGAGCCCCGACCCTGCCGCAAATCCTGCCCCACCTTCAGCATGACCGCCCTCCCCGGAGCGCCAGAGTATGCGCGTACCTGTTTTTGAAGCGACTGAGGCCGGAGACGAGATTGGGGCAGCAAGGGCAGGGAGCGGGTCTTGGCCGAGAGAGAGCCGGGCCCATCGGTTTTTTCCCAGTCCAACCCAGTTTGCCCAGTCCGACCCTGATCATGCCCCTAACAAGATAGTGTTTTATTATTTTAGAAAATCAGGAAAATCATTACAAAAAAGGTACTTGCTTAAAATGGAGCCTGTAGGAGATGGCCTTCCAATAAGACAGCATTTTCAGGATAACTGACTTCCAGATAAGGGATCCCATACTTGTTGTCTATTGTTTATGTTCAGGGATTGATTTCCTGTGTGGTGCCCCTCGGTCATGCAGTCCTAGTGCCCACCTGCCGGCACTCCCCCACGCTGCATGTCCCCCAGTGCCCCTAAGAAAGCGACTGGGCGGAATGTTGTGCCTAATATTTTGCAACCCTAGGCCCGGGCTTTTGTGGCCTCACCACTAATCTGAGCCTGCTTATGTTTTATTTAAGTGGTTTCAGGTCTATGGTACATTCTTTCTAACACTTCTTTTGCAAATGATAGGAAACATTTTTTTGGGGCAAAATACCATAGACCCAAGGAAGGGGTTTTGGACTGCTGAAATATTGTAATAGTACTGTAACGGCCACTTGGCCAACCCCCCTGGTGCCAAGGTCGTACCTGCTTACCAACTCGAGTCCTGAGTCCCCTTTGTGTGGTGAAAGGGTACTGGGAATGCTTCTCTGGCAGTGCCTCCACCTAATGGGATCTGGGAATACACCTGTGGTGGCCCCATTAGGACAACAAATCAATCACACACTTTATTATATCACAAATATAATTTTTTATGCAAATTTAAAGGGGAAGTAAAACTTTACATTCACATTAATAAAAGTGCCCACTACCCTAGGAACATGTAGCAGTCCAGTCCTGGTAATTCCCTGCCAGGAAAAGTCCTGCACTACTCCATTTTGGCAGCCCAAGAGTCTCAATCCCTTGTCCCCAAAACCAGTCCTAGGTAGCGCTACCTGCCCAAATACCTTTCCAGATGAAAAGTGTTTGCTCCCATGTGGCAGGCACACAAACAAGTCTGTTTCTCCAAACAGGAGATCACTGGATCCTTATCCTTTCCTACCCCTTCCCTCAGGTAACACTCATCTAAAGGAGTCACACAGATCGGTAGTCTCACACAGAGGTGAGCAATGAAATCTGTATAGGCTCCTGACTCTCCCAGTCGAGCACATCACTTGCTTGATCCATTTGCTGAACTGTAGCTCCCAGTACTGTCTATAACACGAGCCTTTAAAGTCCAGTGTCTGCCATCAATCTTCTGGAATATCAGGGTCTAATTATCCCTGAGCCCACAAAGGGCATAGCAACCATATGGTGTGTCTCCATAGCCTAAGGTCTGCCACTGCAGCACTCCAGCCGACGATCACTCCATCCTGCATCCAAATCAAGATCCAAATCAAGATGGATGTGTGAGCACATGACATTCTCTTTTATATTGGTGCACAGCGACACCTTGTGGCTCCCTTTGGGATCAGCCATGCTGCACCAAACCAAGAGCTATGCCCTTGGAAACTCTAGGAAACCCCACTCTCAGCCATGAGGCTCGACCGAAGTGTAAATTAACCCTACGGTTTCCTACAGTGCTGTAGGGACCCATAGGGTGGATGTGCCGCCATTGACTTTAATCCCTACAATTCCTAATCTCCCTTGTTGCTGGGCAGATGCCCATGTATCTAGTTGTAATTTGCATATCACAGTTATTGGCCAAGAAGCTTTCTGACCACTTCCTGTCAATCTTTGATATAGTGTCTGGTTAGAGGTGGAGCTTCCTCTTTGGCTTCTGGTGTCTGAACCATCCAGATGTTTCCAGGGAGCCTGGGTACAACAAGGCCCAGTCAAGCCAGTTTGCCCTTAGAGGGACCTGAAACTCTAGTGTGGAAGTCGGGGAGTAGAGACCCCGTGAATGAGGCTAGTGAGTGGCAGGAATATAATGTTATAGACTCTCTATGAGAATGAGATAGTGAGGGAAGAGAGAAATAACAAGGAGGTGTAACAGGGAGTAGCTTCCCAGGCTGTAAGATTTGCCTACAGTAAAGGGACACAGTGGATAGGGTGTGAGGCTTTAGCTTCTCCTCCCTGACCCCTCCACTGGGTGAGATCCAGATCTCGTGTGAGCTATTTCTGCCTGGAGGTGCTGTACTGCCTTCACTACATCCTCATGATGTACTCTGATCTACTATACTAGCCTGTGAATATATTCTGCAAATGCTTGTATGCACTGTAAGTACCCTTTGGATCATCTGAAAAACAAAATATTCTCTTCTGTTTGATTTTGCAAGGACCTCCTGGCGCCCTGTTCTTTTATCATTTTATGCACAGTAGACTGTGGGAATATTAACTACACTGCACTTTAGTTTCTTACAATTTGCAAAGGCCCTACATTAAGTGTTAGAGTCAAATGTAACCCAAGCTCTAGTATACTAGCTGGTTGTTGGCCTAAATAGCCCAAAATCATGTTACAGTACTTTGGGTGAAATGGTGGTTTAACTAAGTCAGGAGGAGACCCCCTCCCCCACTTGCAGAAAAAACAGCTTGTGCCGCTCCCTGAGACATGTGGCCAGTTTGATAATGTTATAGTATGTGACTGATGCCTGTATAGAAAGGAGGGGAAGAAGAATTCTGTTATAGTCTCTCTCTCAGCATTCATCTGCCCTCCACTCCCACCTCCCCCAAACAGTAGTCAAAGTAACACTGCATAAAATCCTATGGGGTAACAGTCACCCTGCTATAGTTCCAGGGGTACCCAGGGCACAAATAAGCACTCACCCCAAATCTCCCCCTAACTGACCTTCAGGCTGGGCCCCCTTAGCTCATAACAAGGTTACAGATATATAGAAACATTGGGGTAACAGTCACCCTGCTATAGTTCCAGGGGTACCCAGGGTACAAATAAATACTCACCCCAAATCTCCCCCTAACTGACCTTCAGGCTGGGCCCCCTTAGCTCATAACAAGGTTACAGATATATAGAAACATTGGGGTAACAGTCACCCTGCTATAGTTCCAGGGGTACCCAGGGTACAAATAAGCACTCACCCCAAATTTCCCCCTAACTGACCTTCAGACTGGGCCCCCTTAGCTCATAACAAGGTTACAGATATATAGAAACATTGGGGTGTCACCCTGCTATAGTTCCAGGGGTACCCAGGGTACAAATAAGCACTCACCCCAAATTTCCCCCTAACTGACCTTCAGACTGGACCCCCTTAGCTCATAACAAGGTTACAGATATATAGAAACATTGGGAGTCATTCAAGTATAATTATAGTATGTGGTGCAGAGAAATAATCTTTAATAAAGCTGACTTCTTCCCTCTATATTTAAAATGCTAAGGCAGTTTCAAGGAAAGGACCGTGACTTTTATTTACTGAGGTGGCTGTATATTTAATTTTTTTTCAATATAAATGTATATTTTGGGGGGTTCCCAGGTCTCCAGTTTCATCCAAAGTAAAAAGTAGTGGCATCCTGCGTGGATAATCCATTTGTAACACCAGATTGGTTTCCAGTTGCACAAGCCCATTAGTTAATAATTATAATATTGTGGTACCTAGTCTCCTACATGTATGGGGACATCACAGAATGAATGTAAAACAGGAAATAAAGACCACAAACACTAAAGGTCCCCATACACGGGTCGATAAAAGCTGCTGACAGACCGAGTCGACAGTTCATTGGCCCATGTATGTGACGGGCTTCCCCAATCGATATCTGGCCAAAAGTCAGGCAATTGATCGGGCAGGACTAAAAATCCAGTTGCATCTGTTCATTGATGCGGTCTCCCGATCCAACCGCCCGTATTCCGTGAATTAGGGGATCGCTAAACCTTGGGCCCACGATTGGATCAGCCTGATTTTGCCAGTCTCAAGGTGGGCATATTGGGGAGAGATCTGCTCATTTGGCAACATGAGCAGATCTCTATGTGTATGGGATCTTTCCCCATTTATTTTGCCAATAAACCACAGAAATCAAATGTAACATCAATCTTGCGCCTCCATTAACATTCCTTTGCCGATAATTTAGTGCTAATACAGTATTTGTCAATAAAGTGAATAGAACAAAGCAAATCACTGCACTGGTTTAGTTCTATAGTAACCCAATAAAAAAAAACAAAAGTCACTTACACACCAGTGGGGCTGGTCATTTCTGTTATCCCCAATTTGTACCGTGTTATACAGATTACAGATGTGCAGTTCCTGAAATGCTACAGGGCCCAGTGTGGCCCGGAACGTTGCTGAAACTCTACTTTGAGCCAATAAAAGCACTTTTCTTGCATTATAAAACTGGACCGTGTGCTACAGAATTCTTGGATTTCTATGATTATGGCTGACCCTGAGCAAGGGGTCTTATAGACTGTTTAGCACCTGGCACCTGAAAAGGTTCATTAGTAACAGATGAGAACTCTAATTTTGTGTGGAACTATATCAAAGTGTGGCAGGAAGTGGTCATAAAGCCTCTTGGCCAATAACTGGAATATGTAAATTAACAACTAGATACATGGGCATCTGCCCAGCAAAGGGAGAAGTGTAGGGATGTAAAGCCAGAGGGAAATAATAAACCTATGGGTCCCTACATACACCTGGAGGAAAACCCCATTTCATCCCAAGGTGCAAAAATATAAATACACATTATCAAAACAATATAAAATACTGTATGAAACAGAACCATCACATCCTCTTCTGGTTCCCTCTTTTGAGTAATACCTGTGACAATGGAACTGTGGAGAGAAAACATTAATGACACACAATACGGTATAGTAACTTCAAGTGCAAATTAGAACATTTGCGGTTACTTGGAACTTTATTACAACTATCATGATCATGAGTGTCTGTATCAGATTACTCAGGCACTTTACTTAACCCTTTCCCTGCCAGCCGTTTTGTCCTAGATGCGAACATCTACTGCCAAGCAGTTTTTAGATATTTTGCACTCTTTCACTTTAAGGGCCTTTCCTGGGGTGGTCTTTTAGTTAACCCAGGAAAACAATATATTGTTTTTTTCAGGACAACCTGAACATTCACAATATGCAAGAATTTTGGTGTAATTCTACTTCTCTAAAAAAATATTGGATTCTAAGTGTCAAATAAAATGAAAAAAATCATGTTGCACGAAGAACAATCACATATATCAGAAACATCATTCATTTTATGTACGAGAACACAGCCGATTTAGAAAGGTCTATGTCTCCTGAACGCGACAATACCAAATATATATCGTTTTATGGAGATTTCTCACTTGTATAGCTCAAAATCTACAAGCAGTACACAACCAAATTTCCAAAGCAACACTCCCCAAACGGCATACTTTTGATTTCAAGGCCAAACATTCCGCTAACAGTAGGTTTACCCTAGAAAACTACCCATTACTAGAAAGAACAGATTCTGGTGAATCAAAAATGGGTAGAAATATCTTTGTACTCCAAACCACTAAGTTGCAATTGTTTCCTAAAGTTATAATGTTTTATAGAAATTGGTGAATTTTTTGAAAAATGACCTCAAAGCTTCCACTCTACAGCAACATATCTCCCACACATCATTAGGTATCAATGTAAAACACCCCCAATATAAAATCCTGGGTCAAATGAACAGTTTGATGCCCAATATGAATAGATGTACCCAAGCACGTGGCATAGGAGGCCCCAAAAGGAAGACCCCCCGTTTGTTCTGTCATTTCAGATACTGCAAAATCAACACATTTACATCGTTTTGGGGGGCGGCAAAGGTAGAAAAAAGTACGTTCACCCCAGAAAACCATATATTTTCGGAAAGTACACATTCCCCTGAATCCAATTTGGGTATGCATGTCTTTCTACACCAAAGTACCAAGCCGCAAATCATTCCTAAATTTGGTGATTTTGCTGACATTTCCAAAAATCACCTCAAAATATCTACCCTGCAGCATCGTATTACCCACATACTTTTAGGTATCAAGAGAAATCACCCCAAATATGAAAGCCTAGGGTCCTCTGAACAGTTTGATGCCCGATATGTATAGGTGTACCCAAGCACGTGGCATACAGGGGCCCCAAAAGGAAGACCCCCATATAGTCTGTCATTTCAGGTACTGCAAAATCAACACATTTACATTGTTTTGGGGGGGGGGCAAAAGTAGAAAACAGTAAGTTCACCCCAGAAAACCATATATTTTCGGAAAGTACACATTCCAACGAATCCAAATTGGGTATGCATGTCTTTCTACGCCAAAGTACCAAGCCGCAAATCATTCCTAAATTTGGTGATTTAGGTGACATTTCCAAAAATCACCTCAAAATATCTACTCTGCAGCATCGTATTACCCACATACTTTTAGGTATCAAGACAAATCACCCCAAATATGAAAGCCTAGGGTCCTCTGAACAGTTTGATGCCCAATATGTATAGGTGTACCCAAGCATGTGGCATATAGAGGCCCTAAAAGGAAGACCCCCATATAGTCTGACATTTCAGGTACTGCAAAATCAACACATTTACATTGTTTTGGGGGGGCAAAAGTAGAAAACAGTAAGTTCACCCCAGAAAACCATATATTTTCGGAAAGTACACATTCCAACGAATCCAAATTGGGTATGCATGTCTTTCTACGCCAAAGTACCAAGCCGCAAATCATTCCTAAATTTGGTGCTTTAGGTGATATTTCCAAAAATCACCTCAAAATATCTACCCTGCAGCATCGTATTACACACATACTTTTAGGTATCAAGACAAATCACCCCAAATATGAAAGCCTAGGGTCCTCTGAACAGTTTGATGCCCAATATGTATAGGTGTACCCAAGCATGTGGCATATAGAGGCCCTAAAAGGAAGACCCCCATATAGTCTGACATTTCAGGTACTGCAAAATCAACACATTTACATTGTTTTGGGGGGGCAAAAGTAGAAAACAGTAAGTTCACCCCAGAAAACCATATATTTTCGGAAAGTACACATTCCAACGAATCCAAATTGGGTATGCATGTCTTTCTACGCCAAAGTACCAAGCCGCAAATCATTCCTAAATTTGGTGCTTTAGGTGATATTTCCAAAAATCACCTCAAAATATCTACCCTGCAGCATCGTATTACACACATACTTTTAGGTATCAAGACAAATCACCCCAAATATGAAAGCCTAGGGTCCTCTGAACAGTTTGATGCCCAATATGTATAGGTGTACCCAAGCATGTGGCATATAGAGGCCCTAAAAGGAAGACCCCCATATAGTCTGACATTTCAGGTACTGCAAAATCAACACATTTACATTGTTTTGGGGGGGCAAAAGTAGAAAACAGTAAGTTCACCCCAGAAAACCATATATTTTCGGAAAGTACACATTCCAACGAATCCAAATTGGGTATGCATGTCTTTCTACGCCAAAGTACCAAGCCGCAAATCATTCCTAAATTTGGTGCTTTAGGTGATATTTCCAAAAATCACCTCAAAATATCTACCCTGCAGCATCGTATTACACACATACTTTTAGGTATCAAGACAAATCACCCCAAATATGAAAGCCTAGGGTCCTCTGAACAGTTTGATGCCCAATATGTATAGGTGTACCCAAGCATGTGGCATATAGAGGCCCTAAAAGGAAGACCCCCATATAGTCTGACATTTCAGGTACTGCAAAATCAACACATTTACATTGTTTTGGGGGGGCAAAAGTAGAAAACAGTAAGTTCACCCCAGAAAACCATATATTTTCGGAAAGTACACATTCCAACGAATCCAAATTGGGTATGCATGTCTTTCTACGCCAAAGTACCAAGCCGCAAATCATTCCTAAATTTGGTGCTTTAGGTGATATTTCCAAAAATCACCTCAAAATATCTACCCTGCAGCATCGTATTACACACATACTTTTAGGTATCAAGACAAATCACCCCAAATATGAAAGCCTAGGGTCCTCTGAACAGTTTGATGCCCAATATGTATAGGTGTACCCAAGCATGTGGCATATAGGGGCCCTAAAATGAAGACCCCCCCTTGTATGTTCTGTCATTTCAGGTACTGCAAAATCAACACATTTACATCGTTTTGGGGGGGGCAAAGGTAGAAAAAAGTAAGTTCACCCCAGAAACCCATATATTTTCGGAAAGTACACATTCCCACGAATCTAAATTGGGTATGCATGTCTTTGTACTCCAAAGTACCAAGCCGCAAACCATTCCTAAATTTGGTGATTTTGGGGACATTTCCAAAAATGACTTCAAAATTTCGACCCTGCAGCATCGTATTACCCACATACTTTTAGGTATCAAGACAAATCACCCCAAATATGAAAGCCTGGGGTCCTCTGAACAGTTTGATGCCCAATATGTATAGGTGTACTCAAGCACGTGGCGTATAGGGGCCCCAAAACGAAGACCCCCATATGGTCTGTCATTTCAGGTACTGCAAAATCAACACATTTACATTGTTTTGAGGGGGGCAAATGTAGAAAAAAGTAAGTTCACCCCAGAAAACCATATATTTTCGGAAACTACACATTCCCATGGATCTAAATTGGGTATGCATGTCTTTGTAATCCAAAGTACCAAGCCGCAAACCATTCCTAAATTTGGTGATTTTGTGGACATTTCCAAAAATGACTTCAAAATTTCGACCCTGCAGCATCGTATTACCCACATACTTTTAGGTATCAAGACAAATCACCCCAAATATGAAAGCCTGGGGTCCTCTGAACAGTTTGATGCCCAATATGTATAGGTGTACCCAAGCACGTGGCGTATAGGGGCCCCAAAACGAAGACCCCCATATGGTCTGTCATTTCAGGTACTGCAAAATCAACACATTTACATTGTTTTGGGGGGGCAAAAGTAGAAAACAGTAAGTTCACCCCAGAAAACCATATATTTTCGGAAAGTACACATTCCAACGAATCCAAATTGGGTATGCATGTCTTTCTACGCCAAAGTACCAAGCCGCAAATCATTCCTAAATTTGGTGCTTTAGGTGATATTTCCAAAAATCACCTCAAAATATCTACCCTGCAGCATCGTATTACACACATACTTTTAGGTATCAAGACAAATCACCCCAAATATGAAAGCCTGGGGTCCTCTGAACAGTTTGATGCCCAATATGTATAGGTGTACCCAAGCACGTGGCGTATAGGGGCCCCAAAACGAAGACCCCCATATGGTCTGTCATTTCAGGTACTGCAAAATCAACACATTTACATTGTTTTGAGGGGGGCAAATGTAGAAAAAAGTAAGTTCACCCCAGAAAACCATATATTTTCGGAAAGTACACATTCCAACGAATCCAAATTGGGTATGCATGTCTTTCTACGCCAAAGTACCAAGCCGCAAATCATTCCTAAATTTGGTGCTTTAGGTGATATTTCCAAAAATCACCTCAAAATATCTACCCTGCAGCATCGTATTACACACATACTTTTAGGTATCAAGACAAATCACCCCAAATATGAAAGCCTGGGGTCCTCTGAACAGTTTGATGCCCAATATGTATAGGTGTACCCAAGCACGTGGCGTATAGGGGCCCCAAAACGAAGACCCCCATATGGTCTGTCATTTCAGGTACTGCAAAATCAACACATTTACATTGTTTTGAGGGGGGCAAATGTAGAAAAAAGTAAGTTCACACCAGAAAACCATATATTTTCGGAAAGTACACATTCCCACGGATCTAAATTGGGTATGCATGTCTTTGTACTCCAAAGAACCAAGCCGCAAACCATTCCTAAATTTGGGGATTTTGGGGACATTTCCAAAAATGACTTCAAAATATCTACCCTGCAGCATCGTATTACCCACATACTTTTAGGTATCAAGAGAAATCACCCCAAATATGAAAGCCTAGGGTCCCCTGAACAGTTTGATGCCCAATATGTATAGGTGTACCCAAGCACGTGGCATACAGGGGCCCCAAAAGAAAGACCCCCATATGGTCTGTCATTTCAGGTACTGCAAAATCAACACATTTACATTGTTTTGGGGGGGCAAAAGTAGAAAACAGTAAGTTCACCCCAGAAAACCATATATTTTCGGAAAGTACACATTCCAACGAATCCAAATTGGGTATGCATGTCTTTCTACGCCAAAGTACCAAGCCGCAAATCATTCCTAAATTTGGTGCTTTAGGTGATATTTCCAAAAATCACCTCAAAATATCTACCCTGCAGCATCGTATTACACACATACTTTTAGGTATCAAGACAAATCACCCCAAATATGAAAGCCTGGGGTCCTCTGAACAGTTTGATGCCCAATATGTATAGGTGTACCCAAGCACGTGGCGTATAGGGGACCCAAAACGAAGACCCCCATATGGTCTGTCATTTCAGGTACTGCAAAATCAACACATTTACATTGTTTTGAGGGGGGCAAATGTAGAAAAAAGTAAGTTCACCCCAGAAAACCATATATTTTCGGAAAGTACACATTCCCACGGATCTAAATTGGGTATGCATGTCTTTGTACTCCAAAGAACCAAGCCGCAAACCATTCCTAAATTTGGGGATTTTGGGGACATTTCCAAAAATGACTTCAAAATATCTACCCTGCAGCATCGTATTACCCACATACTTTTAGGTATCAAGAGAAATCACCCCAAATATGAAAGCCTAGGGTCCCCTGAACAGTTTGATGCCCAATATGTATAGGTGTACCCAAGCACGTGGCATACAGGGGCCCCAAAAGAAAGACCCCCATATGGTCTGTCATTTCAGGTACTGCAAAATCAACACATTTACATTGTTTTGGGGGGGCAAAGGTAGAAAAAAGTGCGTTCACCCCATAAAACCATATATTTTTGGAAAGTACACATTCCTGCGAATCCAAATTGGGTATGCATGTCTTTGTACTCCAAAGTACCAAGTCGCAAGCCTTTCCTAAATTTGGCGATAAAAGCAACTGTTTTTACATTTCTGAAAATCGCCTAAAAATATTGCAATTGGCCGCATTTATCTCACCCAATTTCTTACATACAATTGTAAAACACCATAAATATTGATGCCAAGGGTCTACTGAACAGTTTGATGCCCAATATGCATAGATATACCAAGGCAGCTGGCATGTGCGGACCCCAAATAAAAATAGTGAATATGAGTTTTCTCCGCTGCCGATTCGCCTTCTGTGAACATAGACCCTTGACTTCATATTATTTGCCTCAAGACCCTCCTAACAGCAATGACCCCCCAAAACCATACATTTTTGGAAAGTACACATTCTGCCGATTCCAACAAAGATAACGACGTCTTTCTACACGAAACTACCAAACTGCAAAGCTTTTCTAAACATATAGGTTTTTACAACATTTCTGAAAATCGCCTAAAAATGTTGCAGTTTGCCGCATTTATCACACACAATGTTTTACGTACAAAGAAAAATCTCTCTAAATATGGACGTCAGAGGTCTAATAAATAGTTTGATGCCCGATATGTATAGATTTACCAAAGTATGTGTTGTGTATGGACCCCAAATGAAAAACGTGCCTATGAATTTTCACGCTAGCCAACTAAGCTGCAGAAAAGAGAACCCTAACTGTACGTTATGTGCCGTAAGACCCCCAAACTGTAAAAATACCCCCAGAAACCCATATATTTTTGGAAAGCACATATTTTGGCGGATCAAACTAAGTAAAATCTATCTTTCTATACCAAAGCACCAAACAGCAAAACGATACTAAAGATACATAAGGAACAATAATGCAGGGATAAAATTGCAATAAAACCACAAAAATAGCGTAAATCAATGAAATAACAAAATAATTGTTCTGACAGCGTAATTAGTGGCCGAAATCGATTATCCAATAGTCACGCTGCCAAAATAACACGTTTTTAGGCAAAAAAACCAAAAGATAACAGTATAATGAATTCGTAAAAAAAAAAAAAACACCTGTTTTTGTATACATATTTGTGCACTAATAAAAGTTATCTGAGTGTGCAAATACATGTAAATAAGTGTAAATAAGTGTAAATAACTGTACAAAAGGGACCAAGTGTGCTAAAATTAAAAAAAAAATTTTTAAAAAAATTCCAATCTTTACTAAAATGCATAAATGTACTGTAAGTATGTGTAGGTGCAGGTAAGTGTGTAAAAAAAACGTGCACTTACCGTTTTTGGAGCAGGAGAATCGCTGTCTTCTTTGGAGGAGTCCTGGCAGCGTGTCTGCAGAGTTGCTGCGCAGCAGGAAGTGCGTGGGCGGCTCTGCAGGCAGGAAGAAGGGTGAGTGTAGTAGCAGACGCTCCATGCGATGCGTCTGCTACTTTGAAGTCGGATCTGCGACAATCGAGTCGCAGATCCGACTTGACAGCCCCCCAGCCACGTTGCCTAGGGGGCTGTCTTCTGTCCCCACTCTCTGCGGAGGCGGCAAAAGCCGCCGAAGCAGAGAGAGAGCTCAGCTGCCAAAGAACGTACAATGTACGTTCTTGGCAGCCTGAGCATTGGCCTGCCAGCACGTACGCCGTACGTGCTTGGCAGGCAAAGGGTTAAACAACACCTTGGATCATCCTGTCCTGCTCTCAGGTTTTACCCAGGCCCATACTTAATAAAACACTTGGGAATACTCCCACCTCACTCAGGAGTTCCCAGGAACATACTTGTACTTTTGTCTCTGATCATGCTTCAGTCCTTTCAGACTAAGGTAAAGTGAAACATTTAAATTTAAAGCACAGCTGAATAAGTAACCCATCAATAAACAAACTTTATACCAGTTATCCCCCCTACACTTTCCAAGTGTCCCACAGTGTGCCAGTCACTTGGAAGGTAGTGGGCATAAAGAAGAATGTTACTCAGCTGAGTAGATAGAGGTAGAGGATTTGTGGTGGGGGCTCAACAGTCTCTGTCTTATGAACCCAACTTTACACAAAATTTCAAAGTCTTTTAAAAATTGGAAAATGAAACATGAAAAACTGGTAAAGTTAAGCTCTATGCATCTCAAACTCTTTACTGAGTTGGTAGAGAAGGTTCCTGAGAAGAAAATAAAAGCAAGTCACAGATATCCCTGAGGAACTCATGTTTTTTTTGTTGTTATGGGCCATGGTATCCTCCAGGGATAAATAAAAACTGGGGTGCGGTTTGTGAATGCATCCGCCGTTGGGCAGTTCCTCACTTAAGCTGAAGTGCTTCTCCTTCTGGAATTTCCCGAAACTTTTCACATAATGCTTAAGTATGGTGCACCCAAACCACTATTCAAGGATTATGTTGTAAGAATATTCCACCTCACACTACCAATTGATAGGGTCACTGTGGGTCATACCTCGTCACATACCCACTCAGGGGCATAAGGCATGAAGAAGCCATAAATGTCCTTCACATGGTCATTGATGATGCACTGGAAACAGTCTTTAACTTGTAGGCCTGGAGAGACCCAAAAAGTGGTGTCCTTTAATGGGGCTATGCCTGATAGGGATGTAGCGAACGTCGGAAAAAAAGTTCGCGAACATATTCGCGAACTTGCGCAAAAATGCGAACGGTTCGCGAACGGTTCGCGAACCCCATAGACTTCAATGGGAAGGCGAACTTTAACATCTAAAAAAGACATTTCTGTCCAGAAAAATGATTTTAAAGTTGTTTAAAGGGTGCAACGACCTGGACAGTGGCATGCCAGAGGGGGATCAAGGGCAAAAATGTATCTGAAAAATCTGCCTGTGTGTGCTTGGAAGAGATAGTGTAGGGGGAGAGCTGTTAGTGATTTCAGGGACAGATGATAGTAAGTTTGCTGGCTAGTAATCTGCTTGATACTGCTCTGTATTGGAACAAAACAATAAATAAAAGCAGTCCTTACAAGGACTACTGTTATTGCAGCAGTCAGCAGATGAGATCAGAAGCAGGACAGCTGCCCACTGCAGCTACATACAGAGCACTGCAGTAGAAGGTAGATTACTAGCCAGCAAAGCTACCTAAGCTTAAATGTCCCTCAAACCCCTGCAGACTTCTGTCCCTCCAATAACAGAGCAGTATCAAAACGATTACTAGCCAGCAAACTTTCAACTGTCCCTGAAATCACTAACAGGCAGCAGCTCTCTCCCTACACTATCTCTTCAGCACACACAGGCAGAGTGAAAAAACGCTGCAGGGCTTCGGTTTTTATAGGGAAGGGGAGTGGTCCAGGGGAGAGCTTCCTGATTGGCTGCCATGTACCTGCTGGTCTGGGGTGAGAGGGCAGAAAAAGCGCCAACAATGGCGAACCCAAAATGGCGAATGTCGCGCGTCGTTCGCGAACTTCCGGCGAGCGCGAACACCCGATGTTCGCGCGAACAAGTTCGCCGGCGAACAGTTCGCGCCATCTCTAATGCCTGAGACACCCACTGCAGTGAAGTGTGGCAGCTTCATTGGGAGAGTGGTTCAGGGGACAGCACAAGTTCTGGGTCCTCCCCTCTGGAAGCCAGATCAGAACCACCTTGGTCACTCTCTTTTCTGGAGTCCCCCCTCTGAGAAGAAGGAGCAGAGGTAAGCACTAGTTTACCCCAACAAGTGGCCACAGCCCATTCCCTTTCCTGGGGACTTCCCTTCCTTCTTATCTGGCAAAAAGGGGGTTCTAAGACACTAGCTTAGATAGTGTACTAGTAAGGTCAGGTGAGGAAGAGGTACCCGTGGTGGTGGAGCACCTCCTAACAGTATAGGATCGTTTTTTCCAGAAATGCAAGAGGTAGTGGATCATCTTGGGGCACACTGGGGACATCAGCTGGCTGTGGCAAGCTTACTTTTCAAAGTATTATCCTACTCTTTGTTATTTCATCTTAGCGTTCCCTTATTCTTCCTCCTTATCCCTGCCTCTCTCCTCTCCTTTTTTTCCTCCCAAATATCTCTCCCCATTTCATTTTTATACATCATATTATTATTATTATATCATTGTGTTTTATCTTTTTTTCCATTTCTTGACTCCGGCATTTTGTTATTGAAACAGAGAACTTACAGTGCTGTAATACATACGTAGACATACATTTCCCTGTACAAGTGGTGGTTGTGCTCCTGTTGATGGCTTAAACTTGTCCGAACCCCCTTAACTTATTAAATGGATACAGGATATGATAAAATATTGTTATATCAGTCATTTAGCCATAGTGTGAAGAACATCTAAGACAGCAGATATTCAACCATATTTACCCCAAATCTCACCTTCAAGTAGAGCTTTTGGGTGTTTCTAGGAAAGCTAATAGGCATTGTCCCCAAGTCATCCTAACTGACCTTCATGCTAAGCCACCTTACCACTGCTCCAAGCACCCACAGTTTGGGGACAACCACCCTAAGCTATTGTAAAGACCCTGCATTGAGGGTAATGTGCATGCAAGTGTATGACGAGGATAGTCTGCTGCTATTATTGTGCCCCCTTCCCTACTGAAACGAATGGGTGCTCTAGTGATGCTGGCTGGTCTCAAAACCCCGAAAATAATATCCCTATATATTTTATGTGGAGATAATATGCATTCTCTTTAACAAATCAACCAATCTAGACTGAAGGGCAATTGGCACCTGTTATTGCATTAATTCCAAAGTTTTAGAGAAGATTGTTCAATATGCAAATATATTAGAACAAATATAGAACACTAGTTGAGGATGGCATTGCAAAAACCTTAATCCCATTATTTAAAGTCGGTCTCCTTCATCTAAACCCCACATTTTCTTCCATGCTTTTTAAAATAGTCAACTGGATACTGGTGCTCCAAGTGAAATATCCAGTGCATGGTGGGTCTCATTTGGGTGTATAGAAAGGGCAAACTTCTGATTTGATGGATAATACCTGGATAAGGTGACCCCAGTGGTTTTGATCGTTGCCACTTGTATTCTTTAAACTGATGCCCCAGCTGAATTAATTACAATATTGCGCAGAATATTATATATATAATTTAGTACTTGTCATCTGTCATTTGTTCTGCTTCAACTCCCGTGTCCTGCAGAGAATACTGTCTACCTACTTGTCCTTTGAGATATTAATTACAGATCAGATATGACAGACATAAAAATATATTTATAACCCAAATCTCGTGCAGGAGACCACTGACTACGTGTCATTATGACTAACTGCATCGCTAACTATCAACCTTAATCTGATTTTATATCTTAATCAAATTCATTTTATTTAATGAAAGCAAAAATGGAAATTGTGTTCAATACCAGCAAGAACTTTGTGCTCCTTGGCGTTGTGGAGATGGAAAGGTTTAAATATCTTTACTTCTCACTGTTACTCATAACTTACTTCTTCATTTTGCTGTTTAGCTGCACGATCATCTTTGTGGTGGTGTTTGATGAAAGCCTTCATGAGCCCATGTACACTCTTATAGCCATCCTTCTGCTCAATGGGATATATGGGAGCTCGTGTTTCTACCCAAAACTGATCATTGACTTGTTATTATCATCCAAAGAAATTTCACATGCTGGCTGTTTGGCCCAGACGTTCAGTGTGGTGATATTTGCCTACTCTGAAATCTCCACATTCACCATCATGGCTCATGACACCTATTTAGCAGTTGGCCACCCATTGAGATACCCAACTCTAATGACAAATTCATTGGCTTTGAAACTAATCATGGGATCTGTGATCTTCAATATCATCTTATGTTTGCCTTCTTTATTACTTTCTGCCAAACTTCCACTTTGCAGGTCTCATATTAGCAACATATTTTGTGATAACATGGCCATCCTTATTCTCTCCTGTGTAGACACTTCTGTCAACAAGTTGTATGGAAATGTTACTTTTTTAGGTTATTTCATTTTCATGGCACTACTCATATCCCATTCCTACCTCCGGATATTTCTGATCTGCCTCAAGATTTCCAAAGACGCCTGTAAGAAAGCCATTCACACCCTGGTGACCCACCTACTCAATTTTTTCATTTTCATGATAGGAGTTTTATTTATATTTGTTCGTTACAGACTGGGGAACTTAAACCTCCCTCTTACCTTTCACATTATTCTGTCTATAATAGGTTTTGTGTTTCCTCCTCTTCTCACCCCTTTTATATATGGAATGAGGATGCAAACACTAAAAAATAAAATCATTCATCACCTCCAGAACTTAAAGCAGAGCATATGGACAAGCTAAATATTTCCTCATCATATCTCAACCAGCAAATGTTTCCTTCTACATCTTTATTTCCTACTATTCTGTTTGTTTGTTTCTAGATTTTCCTTTTAGATCACTCTCCTTCTTTCTGTTTACCTGCCCATGTGTTCTTTCTTCTTCCCGTATTCGACCTTTTCTTTTTCTGTATAGTTTTCTTTTTCTTATTAACAACCCTTCTTTCTCTTATCCGTCTGTCCTCTATTTGTTCATTCACTATTTCTTTCTTCTGTCTCACTTCTCTTACTTTCCTCACCTTACTGAGATCTGAGTCTCACTTTCAGCTGTTATTGAAGGGGTTGATAAATATATTTCAACATCATCAACATACAGATGGTATTTAAAGCCAAATTAATGGATAACATCTTACTGTATAGAGAGAAAACACACCAATGGACCAATGTACTAAAAATGTAGGTTCTATTAAGGTCTTTAAAAATGTAAACTCTATCTTTTGACTGTATGAAGAGGAACAATTATTTTGAATAATTTATAATTGTCTTCTCTAGATTTTTAATAAGGCAATTAATACTATTAAATATCTGATTTACTGGAATCTTTTAAATCCACTGGTAAATATCATGGATATCTATTACAAATGTTTCTTTATTCATGGCATTTAAATAAGATCTAAAAAACAAATCATGCATCCAATTCTGTTGTAGTCTATTATTTGACCATTATGAGAAGGTACCATAACCTTGATCTGATCAAGTCCCTTAGATTTCCAGGTATGTAAAAAGAAATGATTATATTTGCTAAATCTAACTTTTTATTTATTGAATAAATGTTTCCAGGTAAAAAGTGTATCACTATATATATAGGGTAGTTCTTTATGGCTTTCATCTGGACATTCCATTCCATAATAGTAATTTTGGAGTAATTTACCACTTCAGATTTAGGATTAGTATATATACTGATGTCTACGTTTACTTAAAGGGATCCTGTCATCAGAAAACATGTTTTTTTTCAAAACACACCAGTTAATAGAGCTATTCAGGCAGACTTCTGCATTGAAATCCATTTCTCAAAAGAGCAAACAGATTTTTTTATATTCAATTTTGAAATCTGACATGGTGGTAGACATTTTGTCAATTTCCCAGCTGCCCCTGGTCATGTGACTTGTGCCTGCACTTTAGGAGAGAAATGCTTTCTGGCAGGCTGCTGTTTTTCCTTCTCAATGTAACTGAATGTGTCTCAGTGGGACCTGGATTTTACTGTTGAGTGTTGTTCTTAGATCTACCAGGCAGCTGTTATCTTGTGTTAGGGAGCTGTTATCTGGTTACCTTCCCATTGTTCTTTTGTTTGGCTGCTGGGGGGGGGGAAGGGAGGGGGTGATATTACTCCAACTTGCAGTACAGCAGTAAAGAGTGATTGAAGTTTATCAGAGCACAAGTCACATGACTGGGGGCAGCTGGGAAATTGACAAAATGTCTAGCCCCATGTCAGATTTCAAAAATGAATATAAAAAAATCTGTTTACTCTTTTAAAAAAATGGATTTCAGTGCAGAATTCTGCTGGAGCAGCACTATTAACTGATTCATTTTGAAAACAAAAAAAAAAATTCCCATGACAGTATCCCTTTAAAAACATTTTTATTTCTATTATTCCAAATAAAATTTGATACGGTTGTATCTAAAATTTTAATATCAGAATGTTCCAGGAGTAATGGGAGATCATAATTGATACAAAAGTTTCGGGAAATTTAAACCTGGAAATCTTGCCTTTAAAATTCAAAGGAGAGTTAAACCACTGCTTACAAAGATTAACTCTTTCTTTTACTTTTGGGACATATTTACGGAGTATAACCTGGAGAGGTCTAATGGAAAATAAACCAATAAATATACTTCATTGGACGTGAGAAATGTTGAGGTCCAATGTTTTTGATGTTACCCAAAAAGAAGTTATAAATTGATATATTCTCATTAAAGAACGATTAAAGTTTCTCGTGTGTAGAGAGTGTGATTACAGTGGCCTTGCTGCCAGTATCTCCCAGATACCTTTGTGCTGTGGACAACTCCCTGCAACTCCCAGCAGTTTAAGTGTAACACCTTAACCTTCAGTGAATCCTGTGAGTCTCCTGGTGCACAGATGAACCAGTTTGGAAATAACAGTCCAGTGAGTTGCTTCAAACCAATAACTTATTTATTGAACAAATGGCAGTGGATCTGTCTCACAGTAATCAGGCAATATAGATCTTCAGATACATTCAAGATACTCAGTGAAAAACCTTCACACTTTCTGATATTGCAAGGAGGCCCCTCTCAGGGGGTAGTAGAGCCTGGCTTGGTGATTTTCCCCAGCACTAGGGATCCCATGGGGTATCTTGCTCCTTTGCACTTTCCCTGCTCCTGGGGATGGGTGAATTTTTTCGGCTTGCTTCAACGCGGAAATGACCGAATTTATCTCAATATTTTCTGCTACAAACACCGATCAAGTCCAATTAGGGTTATTTATTAATTAATACATTTTCCTGAAAATTTGCTTCGTGGGAAAAAATCAGATTTTCAGGTTTTTTTTCAAATTTTTCATCCGATTTTCACAATTTTTTTGGATTTTTCACCCGGGTATTGCACAAAACCCAGCTAAGTGGCTTATATGCAACCTCGACAGGTCTGAGATGCCGGGTTTTCTGATTAGAGGTTTTCCATCCTCGGGGTTTAATAAATACCGAAAAATTCTGAAAAGATTTTTTAAAAATTTTTCATTTATTTTTTTTTGTTTGTGCATTCTGAGTTTAATAAATAACCCCCTGGGTGTCCAAACTACAGCAGGAAACTGCCGGTGGAGATGCCAACCCTCAGGGTCTCTACATTCTCCCTTGCCTAAGAAATGTCATGTCAAATGTCACAGACAAATATCACAACTGAATAAATATAGAGCACCAAGAGGGGGTTAAAGTGATTCCTTAGTGTACAATGTGTTGTAGGCATTATTCAAGATGGGGCACCTTCAGTCATTCATTTAACCCACTGACCATTCCCAAATTTTTCTCCAAAGGGCAATGAATGCTAATGGATACTGGCAAATGGCTGTTATTTCTGACATTCTACAGTAATACATTCCTGAGACAATGCATAACCTGGATCTACAGTATATTGGATACACTAGACAATGTAACCATGTTGGTCCTTGCCATTCATCCAACCCATCTGTTTTGAGTTGGTCAGTCTGGTTCTAAACTACATTGTAAGTGGGATCCTTGGATTGAGAGCCCCTAAGAATTCAGTATGTAATTTTCTACTTGTCATATGCCATATTGTGTATCTGCTTGTCCTTTGAGATATTAATTAAAGAATGTTTTAAGGATTAGGATCCAGCTGATTGTAACACAGAAATCTATAAGAGCTCACATCACAAGCAAGAGGCTACATGACATTATTACCTGACTGTTTTGGGATGTAACTATGTGTCTTCATTTTAAATTATATCTTGATTAAAGTTTCAAATCCCCAAAATAAACTTTTTAAAACAAAT
The DNA here is from genome assembly GCA_038501925.1 of Xenopus petersii. Taxonomy (NCBI): domain Eukaryota; kingdom Metazoa; phylum Chordata; class Amphibia; order Anura; family Pipidae; genus Xenopus; species Xenopus petersii. The sequence continues at coordinate 93,311 of JBCGBM010000167.1, read as the reverse complement.
CAAATGGAAAATGAGTTCAATATTAGCAAGAATTTGTGCTCCTTGAGGAGATGGAATGGCTTAAAGAGAACTAAAGCCTAACTAAAGAAGTAGTTAGGAATATTGTACATGATGTTTTGTGCTTCTGTACCAGCCCAAGGCAACCACAGCCCTTTAGCAGTTAAGATCTGTGTCTCCAAAGATGCCCCAGTAGCTCCCCATCTTCTTTTCTGCTGATTCACTGCACATGCTCTGTGCTGCTGTCACTTACTGAGCTTAGGGAGCCACTCACAATATACAGTACACATAGAATAGAAATGTCACAATATAAGGCTGATTAGTAATTAATACAGATAATTACTACATGGCAGCACAGAAACCAGTGCAATTAGCATCAGAATTTAATAATCAGCAAACCTGTAACATCAGCTTATATTACAGCCAGGGAAGCTCATTTTCTGCTGGATAATTAGTGACGAGCCCTAAGCTTAGCTTCTCAACAGCCAATCAGAGCCCACTGAGCATGTGAGTGTCACAGACACTTTCCAAGATGGTGACCCCCTGTGACAAGTTTGAAGTCCTGGATCATTGCTGCTATTGACAAGCTGAAACTTTAGGCTGGTGCAATAAGTTCACTATATAAAATATAAAAATTTTAGCAACATTAATTATTAGGGTTTAGTTCTCCTTTAAATATCTTTACTGCTCACTTTTACTCATAACATACCAGTAAGAACTTTGTGCTCCTTGGCATTGAGGACATGGAAAGGTTTAAATATCTTTACTGCTCACTTTTACTCATAACTTACTTCTTCATTTTGCTGTTTAGCTGCACAATCATCTTTGTGGTGGTGTTTGATGAAAGTCTTCATGAGCCCATGTACACTCTCATAGCCATCCTTCTGCTCAACGGGATATTCCGGAGCTCGTGTTTCTACCCAAAACTGATCATTGACTTATTATCATCCAAAGAAATTTCTCGTGTTGGCTTTTTTTGCACAGACTTTCAGTGTGGTGCTACTTTCCTACTCTGAAATCTCCATATTCACCATCATGACTCATGACACCTACTTAGCAGTTGGCCACCCATTGAGATACCCAACTCTAATGATGAATTTAGTGGCTTTAAAAATAATCATGGGCTCTCTGATCTTTAATATCTTGTTAACCTTGCCATCTTTATTACTGTCTGCCACACTTCCACTTTGCGGGTCTCACATTAGCAACATATTTTGTGATAACCCATCCATCCTTTTTCTCTCTTGTGTAGATACTTCTGCAACAAGTTGTATGGAAATGTTTAATTTGTTAGTTACGTAATGGTTATGATAATACTTATAGCCCATTCCTACCTTCAATATTCCTGATCTGCCTCAAGATTTCCTGTAAGAAAGCCATTCACACCCTGGTGACCCACTTACTAAAATTTTCCATTTTCATGACAGGAAGTCTATTCATATTTGTTCGGTACAGACTGGAGAACACCAACCTCCCAATTACCCATCACATACTACTGGCTATAATGGGCTTTATATTTACCCCTCTTCTTCAACAGTGTAGTTCCAAGATAAATATCTTCTGTTTCTATCAGAACCCATCTTTCCAAGAAGAGCACATCTTTCTATTACTTCTTTTCTCATCCACATCTCTTCATTTTCCAACAAGCCCTTCTTTCTCTTATTTATTTGTCCTTTACCTCCTTTCTTCATTCTCTCCTATTTTAATTTGACTTTTCTCCTATATTTTGCATTTTCCTTGCCCTTCCTTTGACTAGCCCTTCTTACATCTCACCTCCATATCCAATAAGTCTCTCCTTTTATTTTACTCCCAACCTTTTATTTTTCTGTACTCCATGCAGATGCGCACTTCTGGGTTGCGCAAAGTGGAGTTTCCTTTGGTGCTGGCGTCTTTTGCTATGGACACTGAGCGTTGTGACGCTGGCGTGTTGTCGCTGGGGCATCATGACGTCATCCATGGGCATCAGAATTGAATCTCAGCGCCAAATACCATTTAAAAGACCTGTCCCCCATTTTTATAATGCCCAAGCTAGTTCCAGTATTACTGATCCTGTCAAAGTGTTGTTTACGAGTTTGATATTCTGGTTTTGACTTCTGCCCGACCTTTGACTATGATCTCTGCCTCCTGCATTGACAGTTTCGCCTGACTTTGACTACGTCTTCTCTTTAACCCTGCTGGTACCTCGATTACGGTTTTCCTATGCACTTCCTTGTTGGTTTCCGCAGCAGAAATTCCAGGGCCCCAAAAGGGCATCAACGAACACCGGAACCCTCACGATTCACCTGTGCGTTCGCAAAGGTGCAGTCACTGAACAAGGTTCCTGATAACGTGGTCGGTACAGTTAGCTTGGGCCAATATGGAACCCAGGCTGCTGCTTCCTCATCTGTGGAGGGATTTTTCGATCTTATGATGAAGCATCTGGACAGCCAGGAGATTCAACAGGCGCATCTTGCTCAGGTGTTACAGCACATCTCGTCTCATTTTGAGTCTCGTCTTGAATCTCTGGGTCCGCGGCTCACTCTTCTCCTGCACTTGCAAAGGTTCCTAAGATTCCTGCTCCTGTTTGTTTTGGGGACGATCCAGATGCTTGCCGAGGGATTCTCACTAAGTGCAAGATCCAATTCTATTTGGCGCCAAATCAATTCACCAGGAGAAGGCTAAAGTGTTGTATATCATAGCACTTCTACAAGTCAAGGTTCTTGCGTGGGCTTCTCCGCTACTGGACAGAGATGATCCCTTAGTTCATGACTCCACGGCCTTCCTTTCCACTACTGATGGGCAAATTTCTCCTGAAAAAAAAGTGCAATTCGAACGTTTTCACCAAAAAATCGAGCAAATTCAAACGTTTTCACTAAAAAAAATTAAGCAATTTGAATGTTTTCATGGAAAAATTGAGCAATTTGAACCTTTTCACGAAAAAATTTAGCAATTCAAAAGTTTTCACAAAAAAATCGTGAAAATTGGAAATCGATGCCGAAATTTTCACTGGTGAATTTTCTCGGGAGATTTGCGGATTTATTCGCCGGAGGTAAAACGCGGAATTCGCTGCGAATTCGTGCCAGGCGAACTTATTCGCCCATCACTTCATTCCACGTTCTGCCGAGTTTGTTATGTCATCATGGGTTGAAAGCCTCATGAAGATCAATCAAGGCCTCTGAATATGCTATAAATTTCCGAACTTTGGCTGCAGAAATATCTTGGAATAAGGATGCTCTTATTGCAGCTTTCTGGAGGATCTAAAGGACGAGCTGGTCACTCGGGATCTGCCAACTTCTTTTGATGATTTTGTGGTATTCATCGTCAAGATCGATTCCCGAATGAGAGAGAAGTCTTCCGCAAGCCTTTGGCCTCTTCCTATGTCAGAGCTGACTTTCCTCTTCCTCCTGTGGCCAGTCCATGATGAACCTATGCAGATAGGAGCTACAAGCCTAACACCAGAACAGAGAATCCGTAGGAGAAATTCTGGTCTCTGTTTATATTGGGGAGTTGCTGGACATCTGTCCTACCAGGCCACAGAATCAAGGAAACACCCCAGCCTAGGTGTGAGGGGGGAGTCTCCCTTAGGCAGGATTTCTGAACTCCTTCAAATCTTGTATGTTCCTCCCGGCTTCCCTTTCTACCCTGTCTGGTACATTTTCCTGCCAAACTTTTCTGGATTCAGCAGGCAATTTCATTGATAACTCTTTTGCCAAGTCCTGTGGTTTGGGCCCCATACTTCAAGATTCCTCTTTCTGCCCGGGCTGTGGATGGCAGACCAATTTCCCCCAGTGTTCTTTCTTCTGCAGCTGCTCCAGTCCTAATTCGTGTGGGCAGTCTTCGTGAAGATGAGATCTCTTTTCTGGAACAAAAGATACAGGTACCGGCACACAGGGCGATTTCAAGCAGGGGACTAGCCCCTTACGTGTTTATTTGTCATTTAATTTGGGACATTGGTTTAATTTCTTGGTCACTTTTTTTGGACAAATATTAACCTTTTTTGAATTGGACACTTTTGTATTGCCTCAGGATAATGGACATTTCCTTTTTTCCTGGAGGGGGTGTGGTTACGGGGTATTTAAACCTATTACACTTATGTGGTTGTATCACTTGATGAAGGGGGAATGCCCCCGAAACGTTGTGACGACAAATAAACTGTCAGTGGAGATCGCAGCGGCATCTTTGTTTCAGCGTGGTCTGCCTGCAGAGATATTCCTTCATAGGGATTCTTCTGTGTGGGTTGGTGCAGTGGTTCGGTATTCGGTACAAGGGTGACGTGACCTGTAGCTATATGCACAAAATGTCTCAATGTCTTAAATATATTTATAATGGGTTGAGTGCAGAGGATCTTGTATTTGTCTGTATGGGTTTTATGGATTGGCCCAAGGATTGTTTGACATTAGTGCTAGTGTGGGATTTGTTGATTTGAGAACACTGCTGTCTGATCCAACAACTGTTTCCTGCAATACAAACAAATAAGGCTAATCAATCCTCAATATCAGTGTTGGACTGGCCCACTGAGATACCAGGAAAACTTCGGGTGGGCCCAAGTTGCTTCTAACCATTTGGCCTATTTTATGGTCATTTCCTAATTCTCTATGGGAACAAAGTGGTTTAAATGAGGGAATAAAGAATAGTATGTAGAGAAAAGAGAGGAGAATAAAGAGTTTGAGTGAGGAGAGAGAGAGAAAACAATAGTTTGGAGAATGGACCCATGGTCTAAGGTTTTCTGGTTGAGCCCTGACTTCCAGTCCAACACCGATATCATAACTGGAAGCAAACATGGTCAAGGAGTCATAACTTTGGATGATTATCAAACAATTAATACTTCAAAATGGGACCACACATTGAGAACCCTGCAATCATACAATCTCTATGTAAGATCAACCTGGATGATATGTTTTCAGTTATCCTTCAAATCTTCTTGCAAAATACAATTGGTCACCATCTAAGTTACAATAAATCATGATTTAGACGTAAAGTCTTAAGTGTTATCAATGCTAGCAAGAGCCTAGTGCCTTTTACTCCAACCTACAATCTCATCTCCAAAAGACAATGAATCTGCTGAGACAAAATCCTGGCCTAACAACAGCAGTGACAGAACTGTGAGACAGGCAGGTAGGACCACCAAACAACTAAGTCAGAAATTCTTAAGAACAAACACAATTTGTTTCTATTAAAGGGGTTGTTCATCTTAATTATTTAATTTTTTTGTTCAGATGCTCTCCAGTTTGGAATTTCAGCACCTGTCTGGTTGTTAGTTTCCAGATACCTCTATCAAGCAGGCAGCAGCTTGAATAAGAGTTTGAAATTGAATAGGAGAGGCCTACTTGATTTTTTAAGTCATCAATAGTTTTACTTTAACCATAAATGTATGATTGTGCTTTTAGATATGTCCGTATGGCTGATGTAATAGTGCTACAAGTCAGACAGACAGCGCATATATGATCATGTGGGACTGACAGCTGTGGTGTATGGGTTGATGGTCTATGTGCCCTGCTACTTCTTGTCCCACATTGTGAGTGGAATGGTAAATCAAACAATATGTATTGACAAATACATGACAAGGATGTGATGTCTTATCTGAAACAATAAATGAGGAGAGTATTGTCAGTGTGCCGCTGTAGTAAGTAGGTTGGATGCAGGTTACAGGATGGGTGTGTGGTCAGATGTATCATTTACTCACCTATGATGAGGATTTTCTAACCTTACCAAGTACCATTGGATGGATCTACATTAATTGCAAATATATAAGAAGAACATAAACATGAACTGACATGACATGCCCAAAACAAGTTTGTGTCATCTATAATTTGGATTTACAGTCCATGTAGTACTTGTACTCTTGTCTTCCATTCTCCAGTTATTCTGTGATGGGACATCATTGTCTCACAGAGAAACTGCCATAAGCTATTGAAGCCTTAAGGAGTAGAAAGCATTTCCACCCATAATTCATAATGATGTCCGGTTTGAGCTACTATGCAGCTTTATGGTGATTTGTATATTGATTATTATAAGGGTTATTAGGGCAAAATATAAAATTGATGTGGCGAACTGTGACCCAGCAAAAAGCAGAATACTGGATTTATACTTAACAGGACAATGTACTACTGTGTTCAATGTGGGCTCAATAAAGCTTACGTGTTTTGTGAATAACCCGCTCCTTATCCATTGTATATGGATGAGATTCAAGCCAATCAATTTCTCAAATTTCCTGCTGACAGTGCTGGAGAATTAGGGGCACAAATCCTATACAGAGTAATTGCAATAGGGAATGTCAGCTCAAGTGTGTTTGAGACCATTGTGCTTAAAATGCTATGGGGCGGGTATAGTTCCCCTCTCTCCACACAGGACTGGACACTCTGATAACCAAAGCCATTGCACACCAAAATATATTTATAGGAGAAAATATTCATTATCTTTACTTATTCCTCCAGGAATGAGCTTTTAAAGGAGAAGGAAAGGCTAAAGAAAGCAGAAAGGTCTATATAAATACACCAGTAAACCCTCAAAGTAATGCTGCTCTGAGTCCTCTGTATCAGACTTCCTGTTTTCAGCTTATACCTCCAGGGCTAGGGCTTGAGCATGCTCAGTTTGCTCCTCTTTCCCTCCCCCTTCCCTCCCTGCTGTAATCTGAGCCCAGAGCTATGAGTGAGCAGGGAGAGACTCAGGTAGGAAGTGATGTAACACCAAACTAATATGGCAGCTGCTATCCTAAACAAACGAGAGCTTTTAGAGCTGTTTACTCAAGTATGGTAAAGAATTCTGTAGAATAAATATAGTCTTATAGATTGCACTAATGTTGCCTCTTCTGATACATTACATCCATAGCTTGAGCAAAGAATTGTATATATGCAATAACAAATATAGAGTAACAGGAGGAAATGGATGAGACCAAATATTGGACCTTGGCTATCCCAAAGTTATGTCACCCAGATACACCTAAACAAACTCGCACTATTTGGTGGAATGTTTCTGGATAATTTTTCATTCCACACTGCATGACAGGGAAGTGGAATAAGCCATATGGAGTGATAAAGGCTGACTTCTCGTGGTTCTTTGTTTTTTAGAGAAATATACCGGTATCCTCTGCTTAAACAGAGTGGTGAGATGATTGGCATTCCCCCACCCAGGGTAATGGATAGGCATCTGTCACCTGGTCAAGCTTTGTACAATCTACACAAAACCCTGGCAGCTTGTATAAGTTCTGGCACCCTGTATATTGCTCTCTGAGAGCAACATCTTTCATAGTTGCACCTTATTACCACTTGTAAAAAGTCTGGGGGGTGTCCTCATATTGCCACTACATATGGCAGCAGAGAGACTTCTCTTTCTCTCTATATATACTGTTTTGTCATATTAACATGGATTGTTTAAACTGCTCCTGGTTGTCAACTGAGGAGACCACAAAAGACGTATCATGAATGGGTTGCACCACCATATACAGTAGGTTCCTTTCCAGGCTTCTTGGATTTATTACTGTTTATGAGAGTATTAAATTAGTCTTGCTTGGCCTTAGTCAGGGCCCAAAACTTTAGAGGTACTTCATTCCTATTAACCCCTCTGTCATAAACCACACAGCACAACTCAAGTCTTCAGAGTCTTAGATTCGCCAAACTTATCTGAGCCTCCTTTCAGTTTCCATTTCTCACTAAACATTCACTGGGGTCACTGTACCACTACATTTCTTATGGAGTGACAGCTACCCATTCTCACTAGCATGACCATTTCTCTCAAACATACACATAAACACGATTGTCCCTTTGCTAATACTCTTCTACTATAAATAAGCCTTGTCTTTACTGAATCCACTAGGATTGAGTTTATAGTCCATTAGATTGGGAAGGTACTGTATATAACCCTGATAGCATGAAGTCAATCATGGACAATGCATGTGTTGTGTTGGCTAGCTTGTAGGGTAATTGAGCCTGTGATGTATCTATAGTGGTGAAAATTATGTGTTTAAAATATATTCAATGATTTTGAGATGAACAAATTTGTAGTCAAAAAAGTCAAATCTGTAGTTATATTATTCGTTGGTATAGGCTACTAAACTTGAATTCTGCACCTATGGTTACATTACACCCAAATAATTCAAGATGGAAAACCTTCAGACATCCTCTAACCCTCTGACCATTCCCATGTAACTCTGAAGCAGGCAATGTCATGATAGGGCAATGGATACTGGGAAATACAATGACAAGCCGTTACTGTAAGACAAGCTCTTGAGGAAACAATGAATACCCCAAATGCAAACTCAATCCATTAGATAAGGTGACCATGGTTTTAGTTTCTTAGAACACAGGACAGGTTTTTGGACACATAATAATCACACAGGCAGCTAACAGTACAACCAGGACTTAGCACACAATTGTTTTATACAACGGTAAAGTAGACCTGTCCAACAGGAGCTTAACTTTAGGGGTAAGTTGTATTTAATACACTACATGGTGAACATGGTGGTCCTTGCCCAGTCTGCCTGGTTAGGGTTGGTTACTCCCAGCTGTAAACTCATTTTTAGATGTGACCATTGAACCGATGCCCCAGCAGGATCAATTATAACTGTATGTATGTAGTTTACTACTTGTCATAAGTTATTTGTTCTGCTTGAGTTCCAGCATCCTGCAGAGAATACCATGTATCTGCTTGTCCTTTGGGATGTTAATTAAAGGATGGATGGAAACTTGTAACATAGTAATGTACAGTATATACAGTATATATATAGATCCCATATCCCGTACAGGAGGCCATAGATTAAATGGCACTATCAGGATTTGATAATGTGACTTTATCTTACTTTATATGATCATCTGTTTCAACAAACTGAAAATGGAAACTGAGTTCAATACCAGTAAGAACTTTGTGCTCCTTGGCGTTGAGGACATGGAAAGGTTTAAATATCTTTACTTCTCACTTTTACTCATAACTTACTTCTTCATTTTGCTGTTTAGCTGCACAATCATCTTTGTGGTGGTGTTTGATGAAAGTCTTCATGAGCCCATGTACACTCTCATAGCCATCCTTCTGCTCAACGGCATATTCGGGAGCACGTGTTTCTACCCAAAACTGATCACTGACGTGTTATTATCATCCAAAGAAATTTCTCGTGTTGGCTGTTTCACCCAGGCATCCAGCGTGATACTTTTTGCCTACTGTGAAATCTCAACCTTCACCATCATGGCACATGACACTTACTTAGCAGTTGGCAACCCATTGAGATACCCAAAGTTAATGACAAACTTAGTGGTTTTGAAATTAATCATGGGATTTCTGATCTTCAATATCATCTTAACCTTGCCTGTTCCATTGCTTTCTGCCAGACTTTTAATTTGTGGGTCTCATATTAGCAATGTATATTGTGATAACCCATCCATCTTTACTCTCTCCTGTGTAGATACTTCTCTCAACAAGTTGTATGGGAATGTAAGTTTTGTAAGTTATTTAATGGTTATGACATTATTTATAGCCCATTCCTACCTCCGAATATTGCTGATCTGCCTCAAGATTTCCAAAGACGCCTGTAAGAAAGCCATTCACACCCTGGTGACCCACCTACTCAATTTCTCCATTTTTATGGCAGGAGGTCTATTTCTATTTGTTCGTTACAGACTGGGGAACACCAATCTCCCTCTTTCCTTCCATATTATTTTATCAATACTTAGCTTTATATTTACCCCTCTTCTCACTCCTTTAATATATGGAATGAGGATGCAAACGCTGAAAATTAAAATCATTCATCACCTCCAGCACAATGTATTTGTAAGATAAATATCTCACCTTTCTTATCCTTTCTTATGTATCTAGGAGTAGCACATAATTAATAAGTAACATTGTCATTGCCCATTTTCTCTCCCTTCTCTTTAATAAATTATTTTCTCATCCACATCTTCTTATTTCCCAATAAGCCCCTCTGTCCTTATCCATCTGTCCTTTACCTCCTTCTCTCCATATTTTATTTGCTCACTTTTTTCTTGCTCTTCTAAATCTTCTCATTATTCTTGCCTCTTCCTTTGACTGGCCCCTTCCTCTTCCAGCCTGTCAGTTCTCACATCTCATCCTCCTTCTTGTTTTACTCTCAACTTTTCTTCTGTTTTCCTTCATCACTGTCTATCCCTACAATTTTTAATTTTTATCCCCATTCATCCCCATTCCCATCATTATTTCCCACATGCCTTCAGTGTATTTATGTTCTGTTATTCTTTTTCCAGCGCTATTCTTATTACCCATTCTAATATTTTGTGCCATCCCATCCTTCATTTTTATTCCACCCTTATTCCCTTTTTTATGTTCACATGCTTATGCCACGATCTCCCAACTGTTCACCTAATTTTGAGGACATTTCTAGTTAAATCAGAGAACCTGCTCAAATTAAAAAAACATGATCAACCAGGGTGATATTTTTGCCAAGAATAAGCCACAGACTGGAACATGGCTCTTCTTGCTTGAAAAGAAAAAAAACTTTCTAATGTGGCCATAAACCATCTGACTATAGAGTAACATGAACCAAAACAGGACAAGTTCTTGGAAGCCTATTTTGTCCACACAGGTAACCACATGGAAGGGGGGGGGGTGATGGCTAAACGTATTTTGTGTTATGTTCCCATTTTAGATTTAGTATATACACAATGAGCCTAATTTGATTTGGAATTTGGGTTGAGATATGTGGTGTACTGACCCATGATTTGGATTTTCTAACCTAACAAGGTACCATTGGCTGGATCCATTTTTCCTACATCAAGTCCAAAACTATTTGATTGGTCTCTATGGCCAACATCACCAGTGAGGTTTTTTTCTACTGTTTTCCACAGTATGATATACACAGTATATACAGTTATACTAGGGGAGGTTCCATTATCCTACTGAGTCCGGGGGGGGGGGGGTTTGGCTTGGCATATGTGCATATTTTTACTTTCTGTTTTTAGAGAAATATGATTGCTAATTTCTACTTTAGTACATAGTTCATAATGATGTCAAGTTTGAGCAAATAAACCAATTTATGACAATGTCTTGTTGAATATTATGCTTTGTGTTTAAGGATAATTAGAGCAAATCATAAAATGTCGTTGACATGGGGGAACTAACAAACAGCAAAATACTATAGTTAGACTAAATGTGAGAATGTACAACTGTGTTCAGTGTGGACTTAAAGCTTGGGTTGAAAATGTGTTCTGTGAATGAACTGTTCCCTATCAATTGTAAATGACAGACACACAAGGGTCATTTATTAAATCCCCTGCTCGAGCATTAGGGATTTTTATTTCATTTTAGCACTGTCTGTGCATTTTACATTGCTCGGTACTCATCAAAGTCACAGGTTTGTGTGCTCCAATTTGTCATGAAAAGACCTGCATCTGAGGGTGCGAAGCATGGGACAAGTTGCACATTTTAAAAAACTTGCACCTGTTTTTGTTGCACTTTTTTAATGATTCCTACAAGTGTTTCCAATGTATGGTATATGCAGATGTGCCCAGGGCTGGAACTAGGGGCTACGAGGCACATGGATGAGGGGGGCACTGGCACAGGGGTGACACTGACGAGGGGTGTTGCATTAGGTGCCTTACTGTGCTGCCCAGGCTCTGAATGTGCTTCTTGTCTGACACTAACAGTATGGGCCAAATATGAATGATTTGGGTATGAAACAATGTACCTGGTTCTATTGATCACAAATAAAAATTGCCTTAGTATTATTTTTGTTTCCCCTCTCTATTCTCTAATTCTAGTCACATATGCATATTGCATAATATGTATCTATATTTCTTCACTTGCTCCCCTCTTCTTCTCTCGTGTATTATTGGTTGTTTGGTATTCAAACTCTGAGGCACATTGCCATATCTCTTTCTTCTGCCATCCCTTTTTCTACAGAAGAGGTAAATGCATAAGGCACAACTCTGGGAGTTGCTAGACATGTACCTCTTCTGTCTGTCTGCCCACAGTTCAGGGTCCTGAAGGATCATTTCACACTTCAATGATCTGGACAGGGTGTGATTGCAAGTTGCCTGGGGTGCACCCTCTTCTAAGCCTGGCACTGGTGGTGACAATAGTACTAATGAATGTGATTAGAGAAGGAAAAGTCAAAGATTACTATAAGGCATTGTGTAAAGTAAAAGGTTATATCAGCATGCCATCAGTGTAATTGTATTATGAAGAGTAGACATGTTTGGTTGGAAGATGATCTTCTGCTCAGTTTTTCTAAAGTTCAATTTAAGAATTGATTCTTCCAGAGGATGCATGCATTTCTATCATGAAATTAATTCTATAATAATATGCCAGTCAGTTTACTTTTGACCTCTATAAAATCACATTTGGTGCACACGGAGGAGTGTTTTTTTCATGGCAATTCCTCTTTGCTTTTATCAGTGATTCTACATATACTCAGGTCAGAGAATTAGTCTTATAAGACCCATGAAATGGTTAAATATTCCATATCTGAAAGGCTCATTTATATTTACAACCCTGTTGAATGAAAGATGGTGGATCGGTGGGTAGATTGGTGCCTTGTCAGTTGAAGAAATAAAGATGAACTGCAGCTCTTCATTAACTGCCCTCAGTTCTAATTGTTTGGCATCTTGGTCAAAGAGAATGTCTATCAGTTTGGCCCACAGGCCGATAGGTCAAATACTGCAGTGGGTCACCAGTGTAGACCACCTATAAGTAGCACAGGGTCTCATCATGTCCTTTTGTGCAAAAAAAAATGTCAGGACCCCACATAGGCAGGAGTCTAAACCATTATAAATCCAAAATATGTGAAACAGCGCTTCACAAGGAAGCACAGGAAAAGACAGCAAGAAAGAATTAAAAATGTTATAAAATATAGTGTAGTATATTTTGTATATATTCGTCACCTCTCTGTGGGACAAATTCGCCGCACTTCGCCGCACTTCGCCAGGGGTATTTTCGCCAGCGCTCCGCAAATTCACTAAAATCCGAAGTTGCGCACAGGGGTAGCGTAAGGTTGCGAAGTTGCGCTAGTGTTGATTCGCTATGTAAAGCGAAGTTACGCTAGCGAAGGCTAATTTGCATACGGCGCGAAATTCAAATTTCAATGGAGGAACACGTATTAGCACTACAAATACCTAGAAAACCTTCAAATCAGCAAATATAAATTTTATTTTGCCCTACACATGTGCCCACTGTCTAGGTAAGTTGCCATGAGTCAGGAAATGTAGGGGGGAAGGAGGGGAGCCCCAAAAATATTTTCGATCTTTTTCAGCCTATCACCCATCATGTAGAAAACACGCCAGCGTTTTTTGGGACTTAGAAAAAAATTTGACTTTTTTTGAAACAATCCCTATCTACTCTATTGCGCTTCACCAGGTCTGAGGTGGCGAAAGAAGTCTAGCGTAAAAGGTAGCGTTCAGTACACTGTACAAGTTAGTGAATTTGCGTAGTTACGTCACTAGCGAAAATTTGCCTGGCGTAAGGGTGCGAAGTAACACTAGTGAAACTACGCCAGCGTTCGTTAGTGAATTTGCGCAGTAACGAAAAATGCCAAACGCTAGCGAATTAACGCTAGCGTTCGGCACTTCGGCGCTTAGTGAATTTGCGCCAGTGTGTGCACTCTATAATCAACCTCACGTGAAAACCCACAAAACAGGAGAGAACCATGGGCCATGGGCCATACGTCAAGGTTGGGGAATTATATAAGTCAGAGGTCAGAACATGGAGTAAGGACAACCCTGAAACAGGACCAAAGAAGCAGAAATGATGGATAATGATTGGCCAGGACTTTTTGGCACTATCAAAAACATAAACTTCATCCTTTGCCTGGCCCTGAACCCCAATTGCATTGTGTTGACACACAGCTACAATACGCTGATGTTGGTTTGATGTAAGGGCCACTGTACCAAAATAGGGAGAAAAAGTCATATACTGTAATGATAAATATAGAGAAGGTGAGTTGGGATGGAATCAGATACAGTAGATGGTTTGTATGGTTTGTATGGATGTTGGTAACATAGCAGTGTCCCTAACTGATAGACCCCAGATCTTGTGATGTTTACTATTGTATTTTCTGGATTAAAGATCTTTCCATGATCTGGTACATCACAGTCTAAGGTTACTAATGACTCTGATACATTATATAAATAGTATTGTGCTGAAACCAATACAAATGTACAGTATGCAGCTTAATGCTCAATAAGTTCAAGGAACTATGTCTTATTACAGATAAAAGGCTAATTAGTCAAAAATAAAGAGTTAGTCATTAATACAGGACTCTATAGGAGATGGCAATGTTGCATTTCTGAGCTTTTTGGAGCAGGTTTAGAGGAACAACTGAATGCACTATAAGCACAGAGACCATGGCCGAGTTTCTCATTTCTAGTGTTTGGTCCTATTCACCAAAGCATTAAAGCAATAAAGTACAACCTGTATTAGCAGCAAATACATTGGATCCAGAGAAACCCGACAGTGTAAAGTGCTAGAGATTTGTTCAGTTAATATAATGGGGGAGGGGAGTTTCATTCAAGCTTAATTGCAGAGGAATTGATTGATAGTTTGCCCTCTTCAAATATAAGGGGGTATATGATCACAAATATGGATTTATTGAAGGTGCTACTCGTCAGGCCAAAAGTAGTGGGATAATCCTTCCACAGAAAATGATAAAGGGGCATAGCCAATGGCCAGTATGGGAAGCTACTGTGTTTGAGAGTATGGACAGAAAAATAGTGATAAGAAAAGGCCAGAAAAACACAAAAGGGAGACCCTCTATGTCCCCCCACAACCTGGAAACAGAGCTTAAGACCTGGGAGCTACAGTATGTATAATGTATAATGTACATTAAAGCCACATTTATAAATAGCCTCAAAGCATGTGGAGTTTTGCCTCTATTTTAACATTTTGCAATTGTGGTAAATTCAATGCCCTTTACCTCCTGCACCTTTCTCGCATTCCCCCCTTATCTTTTCACAAGTGCCCTGTATCAATTTGCAATTTTTTAAGTCTATTTTATGTCCATTTAGCTTTTTTCGTGTAGGAGGGTAAAGATGTATCACCCCATAATGGTTTGGACAGTTAAAAGCTGGTCTTGTTTTACAGTTGGGGGGGTATTACCTGTCTCTAGGTCAAAGTATATTCCTAGCAGTTCAGTATTTGGTATAGGGGGTTACCTTGCCTTTAAAAGGGGAAACCAACGTATGGTCTGTCTATTTGAACTCTATTGGCTGAAGGATCTGGTGTGCTGAAGATCCAGGGTGGAGTAAGGCTTAACTAGTAGGAGAGGAAAGTGTGAGGACAGTTTCTCAATTAGGTCCCCCTAGGAGACAGAGGTATGGTCAGGGTAGTCTTCTTCCCTATTTATCTTTGCATTACTTTTTGCCTTGTCTTTTTTCTTACCTCCTCCAAACAGTCTTTCCTTTGTACCTATTCCTTTTTTTATGCAAATTATTATCCTTAAATCATTGTGGTTTCTCCTTTGCTTAATTTCTTGTCTTCTGTATTTATGTTTTTGTAGTTCAAAGAGAGACCCCAATGGGCTTTAATACTGAGATATGGATTTCCAACATGGATTTAACAACATTAAAATTAGGGATGCACCGAATCCAGGATTTTTCGGGAATTGGCCAAGATTCTGCCTTTTTCAGTTCAGGTTGAACCAAATCTGAATCCCAAAAAATTAGGTGATTTTTTGTCTTACAATTTTTTTTATGCTTTCACTATGCACACGGTCCTCTTTTCCCTTTTTTCCCAAACTTACATATGCAAATTAAAGTTCCGCTTCAGTTCAGGATTCAGCCAGATCTTTCAAAAAAGATTTGGGATTCAGCCGAATCCTAATATAATGGATTTGTGCATCCCTAATCAATACATTACACTAACTGACAATGAAGTGGGGCTTTTAGGTATCTAGGAGAGCTATGGCCATTCTCTCCAACTTTCATGCCAATTGGAGTTCAGGCTGAACCTCACCTACTTCAAGCCCCACAGTTTGGGGACCACCTCCCTAACCTGCTTCTGCTTGGAGGGTGTTGCGCTTTTTAATGGTACAATGAGGTTATACTAATGCTACTTTTGAGCTCCTTTCTCTACAATCAAAGGACTGGATGCTCTGATGATGTATTTTCACACTGGCTGATGTAGTGAAATAACTAAACAAATAAAATTAGCACAAAGTAATATTAGTGAAAAAGAAACTAAGAGACCGATCAGCTCACCCCCATCCAGGTGCTCAGTCAGTGTCCCAATATGTGACAATATGACGAACTCCACAAATGGAAGGCACTTCTGGACAAAAGTTTATTGTAGCAGACTGCTAGATAATGACAACAGGCTCCAATGATTAAGGGATCTACTCCAGAAGTGCGTTAGGCATTGTCTAGCAATCAACTACAGTAAACATTTGTCCAGAAGTGTCGTCCATTTGTGGAGTTCTTCACAAAGTAATAATAGCTGCAACTACATGGCAGGAATCATTTTTTTGGGATACTGATTGAAAGTAAACATCTGATATGTTTCTATGGGCTACTAGACCTGGAGGGCATTTGTCACCTGCTGTAGCATTGCTTACAAAGTTCAAGAAAAGAATGTTGTATATGCAAATAGATTGGAATAGAATAGTGTCTACCTACTTGTCCTCTGAGATCTTAATTACAGGATTGGCCAGACGAGTGAGCCATAAAAATGTATCTATAACCCAAATCCCATGCGGGAGGCCACTGACTAGATGCCATTATAACTAACTGCATTGGTAACTAGCCACCTTCATCTTATTTAATATCGTAATCAAAACCATTTTATTCAATCAAAGCAAAAATGGAAGACGAGTTTAATATTAGCACAAACTTTGTGCTCCTTGGCATTGAGAAGATGGAAAGGTTTAAATATCTTTACTTCTCACTTTTACTCATAACTTACTTCTTCATTTTGCTGTTTAGCTGCACGATCATCTTTGTGGTGGTGTTTGATGAAAGCCTTCATGAGCCCATGTACACTCTCATAGCCATCCTTCTGCTCAATGGAAAATATGAGAACTCATCTGTCTACCCAAAACTGATCACTGACGTGTTATTATCATCCAAAAAAAAATTCTTGTATCAACTGTTTAATCCAGACTTTCTCTTCACCTATTGTTAAATATCCACTAAGTTTTGCAGCCAAGGACAAGTTCGAAATATATGTGGAAGAGCACCAGCTGCCCTACAGCACAAGTTAAAGACAGTTGGGTGTATTTTATGAAGTTTCTCTTGGGTATAATACCAGAAGAACATCACTTTATAAGCATTTTTACTTTGGATTAAACATTTTGCAGATTTTCTAGCATTAGCCAAATCTCCTGCCATTAAGAGCAAATTACTTTTAGTTTCCTTTACCCAATGCACCATGTACATATATTTCAGGATTGAAGTAGTAGGGAGTCTAATTCAATCAATTCTATATTCTTAAAGGAGAAGGAAAGGTCTTCTTACTTGGGGTGCCAAAAGTTAGTCTTAAATTAGTTAATGTTTAGTAATGCGGGGAATGATTTAAGTTGAACAGTTTTTTTAAAGTATAGTTTTCCTATTTGAATATCTAAATATTTAGGTAGTCCTTTAGTTATAATAAATGTTGGCCGCCCATTGAGAGACAGAAATCTAAAGACAAATTCAGTGGATTTGAAATAAATCATGGGAACTCTAATCTTTAATATCATCCAAAAAGCCACTTTGAGGGTCACCCATTAGCAACTTATTTTGTGATTTCATGCTCCACCGTATTCTCTCCTTCATAGATACTTCTGTATGGTAACATGGAACCATTTTGTATGTTATTTCATTTTCATGGCACTGCTCATAACCCTTTATTACCTCTGCATATTCCTGATCTGCCTCAATGAATCATAAGAATTGGTGTGACCCAGGGCTGTTTGAATGGAGAGGAGGAAGATTCTAAAGTAAGTTAAGAGCTGAAGATGTGAGTAAGAAATCGAGTGTAAGCTCAGCAGTGGAGTGTGTGAACAGAAAAGAGAGAAGAGGGGCAAGGTAGAATGTTGTAAGTGAGGGGATAAGAGTTGGGAAACTTCTTAGGCAGTTACATGATCAGTAAAGAAGAAGGGGGCTAACAAGGAATAGTTAATATATGTAGGGGGGCAGAGATTCATTTTGGATAGAATCAACTTTGTTTTTGAAGACGTCAGCAAAGTACTGAGAAGAGAATAGGAAGGTGAGGCAATTGGGCAAGAAATGCAGAAGGGAATTGTATACAGAAAACAGACTTTATGGAAGTCATTATGAGAGTATTGTGTTGCTCATGAGGCAACAATGCATACCCCAAGAGCATATTCAGTACACTAGACAATGTGAACAGGATGGTCCTTGCCATTTACACAGTCCAACTGTTTAGGGTTGTCCAGTCCAGGGTTGGACTGGGTCAGCAGGACACTTGAAAAAAAACCCAGTGGGCCCCACCGGCCGAGACCTGATCCTCGCAAGCTCTCCCCCAGACCGTAGATCTCCCTCCCCTAAAGCGCTGATGGCACTTTAAATTTACACATGCTCAGTGGAGGGGGAGGGTGGGTGGCAGCAGCTCATAAAGGGTGCAGGCAGCACAGTGGGGGCCCATGGGGGGTGTGGGGGCCCCCAGGATGGCAGCCCTGGCGGGTCCTGCACCCACCAGTCTGATCCTGGGTCAGTCTCCACTGTAAACTGCTTTTTAAATATGACCATTGAACTGATGCCCCAGCAGGATTCATTATTGTCTTTAACATATAATTGTATGTAATTTTCTACTTGTCATATGTCATTTGTTCTGCTTCAGCTCTCACATCCTGCAGAGAATCCCATGTATCCGATTGTCCTTTGGGATGTTAATTACAAAATGAATAAGATACTGCTGCTTGTAATATAGTAATATATATACAGTATATATATATATAGAGAGAGAGAGAGAGAGAGAGAGAGAGAGAGAGAGAGAGAGAGAGAGAGATCCAGCATCCCGTGTAGGAGGCAGCTGATTAGATGACAGTTTGACTGACTGCATCGACTGCATTTGACTGACTGCATTGACAGTTTGACTGTAACTTTATATGTCCATCTATTTAAACAAACCAAAAATGGAAACTGAGTTCAATATTAGCAAGAACTTTGTGCTCCTTGGCATTGAGGAGATGGAAAGGTTTAAATATCTTTACTGCTCACTTTTACTCATAACTTACTTCTTCATTTTGTTGTTTAGCTGCACAATCATCTTTGTGGTGGTGTTTGATGAAAGCCTTCATGAGCCCATGTACACTCTCATAGCCATCCTTCTGCTCAACGGGATATTTTGGAGCTCCTGTGTCTTCCCAAAACTGATCACGGACTTGTTATTTTCATCCAAAGAAATTTCACGTGTCAGCTGTGTGGTCCAGGCGTCCACAGTTATACTTTTTGGCCACACTGAAATCTCCACATTCACCATCATGGCGTATGACACCTACTTAGCAGTTGGCCACCCATTGAGATACCCAACTCTTATGACAAATTCATTGGCTTTGAAATTAATCATGGGAACTCTGATCTTCAATATTATCTTAATTTTGCCTATTCCAATACTTGCTGCCAAACTCCCAATTTGTGGGTCTCATATAAGCAATGTATATTGTGATAACCCATCCATCCTTGTTCTTGCCTGTGTAGATACTTCTCTCAACAAGTTGTATGGAAATGTTAGTTTTGTTAGTTATATAATGGCTATGGTGCTGCTTATTTCCCATTCCTACCTCCGGATATTTCTGATCTGCCTCAAGATTTCAAAAGACGCCTGTAAGAAAGCCATTCACACCCTGGTGACCCACCTACTCAATTTCTCCATTTTCATGATAGGAATTTTATTTATATTCGCTCGCTACAGACTGGGGAACACTTACCTCCCTCTTATCTACCAAATACTTCTATCTGTAATTAGCTTTATATTTACCCCTCTCCTTACCCCAATAATATATGGAATAAGGATGCAAACACTAAAAATGAAAATCATTTATTACCTCCAGCACAGCATATTTGCAAGATAAATATATCCTAATCTTTCTCATGGAGATAGTAAAAGCATATGATTACTAAGTTACTAAGTGTCTTTATTCTATTATTTTATTCTATTACTTGTTTTCTCATCCACCTCTTACTCTTATGCATCTGCCCTTTTCCACTGCTTTCATTCTCTCCCTTTTTATTTGCCTTTACTCTACTCTACTGACTTTTTTAATTCTCATTTTTACATTAACATTTTTATTGTTTATGTCTGTTTTTTTCCTTTCTACTTTCCTTTAATCCATTACTTTTCATCCATATCTTATCTACTATCTCCCATGAACCCTTCTTTCTTATATTCATCAGTCCTCCACCTCCCCAACATTCATTCACTTTTTTTTTTTCACTTTTTCTAAACCTTCTTTGGCTGGACCTTCTCCCCCTCCTGTTAGGCTCTTGCTATTTTCCCTTATAACTCAACCTCCTTATTCAACACTTTTCCTCTTCTTTTCTAGACCCAGTCTTTTTCTCTACTCCTTCCTATCCACTTATGTCTATAACATTATTCTCTTCCTTTAAACTCTTCCTGCCATTGTTTCCTTCTTGCCTTCATCTTATTTACCTGCCCTTTTTTCTTCCAGCGCTATTCTTGTTACCAACATTCATGTTTTGTGCCATTGCATAATTTTTATTCTTCCTTTATACTCCTTTTTCGTGTGATTCTTTTTTTCTCTGTTCACCATTCTTATGCTACAACCTCCCTCTTGTTTACCTAACTGTGATCATTGACACCTCTGTTATTTTGGGATATTTGCTATTTGGATAAGAGAACCTGCTCCAACTGCATAAACATGATAAGATGTCATCAAGATTATATTTTTACCAAAAATAAAGACTGGAATGTGACCCATTTCCCTTCAAGAGAAACTGTCCAATCTGGTCATGAATCATCATTCTATACTGTAGCATGAATCAAAACAGGAATATCTTTAATGTTTAGCCTAATATGTCCACACAGGTAACCTTCTGTCCAGCATCTTCTAACATAAACCACTTGCATTTAACTGCACAACATTAAATACTTTCTGGAACAGCAATAGATACATTTTACTTCCCAAACTTAGGGGACTGTTTCCAATAAATTGTACTTAGTACAGGGGAATAACAATGTTGGCCTAATTTCATGGTATCTCTCTGTACAAGGTATGTATAAAGACCAAAGTGTAGGAAGACAACTAATGTACTTAATACTTACATGAAACATAGGCCTCTTGAAATGAAAAATGTGAGAGTTTAATCTTCATTTATTTAAATCAGCAAATCAGCAGCCTGATAGTAGAAGGGCATCAGCAGGCTTTTAACTTGTTGGTTGACCATTCCCAAGAATGTAATCATGGTTGTGAGATCTCTATAGGGAATATATGACTTCTGAGCAGAGTGGTCTATTAGAGGTTGAAAAGCCACATTAAATTCACCACCTAGAAGTAAGAAACCTTCTGTGAAACCTTCTTATATTTGTTATACATATGTAAAGGCTTTCAGTTCTCCTGTATGCAAAGATGCAAAGGTGAATCTCTTTGATTAGACCCTTTTATTGCTGTTAGCTATGAGAGTGTGTGATTTGATATGGAAATGCCCAGGGAAGGGCATCAAATAGGATATAAGTGGTTTCAGGTGGCAAATATTGTTATAATTTTTAATATGAGTCTATTGGATAATAACAATATATTTTTTGTGTTATGCTCCCATTTCTGGCTTGACAAAGGGCTGCTCAAAACTAGTTTGTGCTATTTAAAGAGTTAATTGTGTAGTTAAGGTATTTGTGGTCTGTGTAGTACAAATATAGGATATTGGAATGCTTGGGTTTTCCAGATAAGGTAATTTGGATCACCATACTTTAAATATGCCAAACATCCTTTAAACATTAAATAAAGTCAATAGGATTGCTCTTCTGCTAAAATGGATTCATGCAGCTTTAGTTGCCATAGAGCAGAAAGTAATGTTTTATTTTTACTGAGGAAAAGGAAACATTTTTTAATTGTTATTTGATTAAAATGGACTGTATAGAAGAGGACTGAAAGTCAGATCCTTCTGAATGAGAAGTTACTATTGCCATGACCCACAGGCATTATGAGACCTGATTTGATGTTATTGTAACCCTTTCTTGGCACACTCTTGTAAATCAGGATCATTTCCTGTGGCAGTCAAGCAGCCCTGGACCTCTTTGCTTATGAAAGATTCTGGAAACTAAAATTTACAGCACACCTAGTGGTCACCGAGAAGTATGTATCAGGGAAGTTCCACTAGGAAAAGAAAATACACAAAGCTCCTCTATGGCTCCCAGTCTATTAGATCTCTCCTTTGCCTGTTATGGGGCAAGGTGTGGCACAAGCACAACAGAGGAAGGGTTCGTTGATCCCCTACATTATAAATCAAATTCCAAAATCACTGACATGGGGACTGTGGTCCAACAAACGGCAAAATACTGTATTTAGTCTTAAAGGGACAATGTGTTTAATGTGGGCTCAATAAAGCTTGGATTGGAAATGTGTTCTGTGACTGGATTGTTTCTATATGTATTGTAAATGGCTGAGACACAGGGGTAGAGCCCAAAGACTCCTATGGGAGAAATCTGCAGGACGGGGAGCAGTGTGAAATGCTAACATCTGTTTTAAGCACTTTATACCCTGCCCCATACGTTGAACATGAGCCCTACAGTCACAAGTTAGAGAAAATACTGGATTATTTTCTATATAGTTAATGAGCTATAGGGTCCCAGCTTGGCTCTGTGACTGCTTTGCATAGGACGTTGCTGCATTTTCTGTTCACCCCATGGTTTAAAGTCATTACAAGTGCTTCAAAAGTGGAGCAAATCATCTTGTTTAAATTAAAAATGACAGTTCAGAAGAGATGGATGAATTCAAAACAATCAGGGCAATGCCATTGGAAAGCCTGGAGACCCAAAGAGAATGCGCAAAATTCAAATACTCTCTTGGGGTGCAAATCCAAAATGGCGGCGCCCATAGCTACCACGTGGGCAGCGAAGGCGCTGTGATGTCGGAATGCCGGTGCGATGACGTCACTAACTGGCGCCAAATTCAAATAAAAAGAATCCCAGGACTCCGGTTCAATGCCCAAGTACAGGAATTGTTTGCTGCATTCGTGGGTGTTTGTTAATTTTCTGCTATTGATTCTTGGATTACTGACCTTGCCTGAACTTTTACTTTGCTACTTCCTGCCTGCCTTTGAACTCCAGCCTGGATATTGACTCTGATTTCTCCTGATCCCTATCTGTACCGCAAACTTGGACTACTTGGTTCTGACTACTCCCACTGAGAGCCGAAAGGCCCCCTGACAACAACACAATCTGAGGCCCAACAACCATATATATTAGAGATGTAAAGGAAATACACCTTATTCACATACTCTTTTGATGGCCTTGCTTCTTTTGTTAATCTTTTGTCTTTCTGTCACTATCCATTTATTTCTTCTTCTTCCAGTATTTCTGCTCTTCCATATTTAGAACACTCACCTTTTCCTATGATTACTCGCTTTACCTTTCTCTCTTCCCTTCTCTACTTCCTTGTGTTCTCTATTATGATTTTTTTCTTCCTTTTTCTACAATCCTCTTTATTCTATCTGTGTTCCTCTTCTTCTCACAACTTTTTTCTACCTTTTTTATATTACTCTCCTTGTGCCCATTTGGCTAGCTTTTCTGGTTTCTTCCCCTGTCCCCTTTCTACCTTGACATCATCCAATTTTTTCCATGGTAACTTGTGCTTATTTCTGATTATTGTTTGTCTTCTCCTTTTATATATTCTCTTCTCTTCTTTTTTTTTACTTTTTGACTATTTTCCCCTTCCCTAATTCTCTTCTGCACCTATATGTTCTAATCTAAAATGCATGAGAAATCTAAATGCACTCTTTGCTTATAATACGTTGTTTTTTCATTTATTGGGATGCTGTTGAAAGTAAAATTCTGATTGGTTGTTATTGGCTACTAGACCTAGAGGGTATTTTGCACTTGTAATTGCAGTACATCCTAAATTTGAGAAAAGATTGTTATATATGCAAATCAACTGGAAGCACTAGGAGGGTGTGGCACAATTCAAGACTGAATTGGGTCGGAGGCATTATTTAAGGTGGTGCACCTACTCCTAAATCCCAAATTATTGTTAGGAATGCTCTATTTAGAGAGCTATGCTTCACCAAACAAAGCCTGCTAATCTGCATGACTAGCCCCCGCATAACAGGGAAGAGACATACTGTGCCTGGAGAGAAGATATAGTGAGAATAGTCCTGACTGGAGGAAAACCCACCTACAGGGGATCCCCAACTGAGTATGCAAAGGAGCTGGTAGTTGCATTGCATGTCCATAAGTTCTTGACTCACTCGAACAGCCATTGTAAAGTATCATAAGAGACCCAGGAGTGCCATGAGTATTCTCATTTAAAGAGACTGTATTGTGTTGGGCTGAGTTAATAGACTTCATTTCTGTTAGTTAGTCAGACAGTTTGCACTTGCAAAAGTATTTATTAAGGCAGCTATTGTTAGGAGTGCTGCCAATTTACTTTTATATAAAAAGTTATTTAGTTTACTTAAAACTATGTGTGTTCATTTTTACTGTATTCCTAGTGGGGCCACCCGTAGGTGCATTCCCGGACCCCATTAGCTGGAGACACTGCACTAGTAAGTACCAGGTACCCAGTCTCTGCCATTACCACTGCGGAGTGGCTCAGGTTTGTCCTGTGGCATCAGGTAAGTGCCACTCATGGAGTGTAACACCAGAAGGAGTGTTGATAGAGGTAAAGACTTTTTGGTGTATGGCAACACCTCTCATTTATAGCAAAAGGCCTAAATAAGATCTCTTCAACTGATGCCCCAAGAGGATTTATTACAATGCACAGATTGATTACAATAAATTCATTTTAGCAGAAAATTGGAGGATACAACATTTTAAGCTTATCCATCTAGGCTATGGAAAATTATTTTCAAAAACTTCCGCTAATGGCCCTATTTCATACTGTCCTAAATGTGATGAGACTAATGTGTCACTTTTTCATTATTTATGGTCTTGCCCAAAGATTGATATATATTGGAGGGAAATTTTTGAGTTTTTGAATTATCAATTGAAGATAAGGATTAAATTGTCTCCGTGCTTTGCTTTTTTGCATCTAGATAATGTAGTGTTTTCTTCAGTTCCCAACACAAATTTTATTTCCCCTGAAAATAAATTATTGACAGTTTTTTTTCTAGCAGCTTCCAAGAAAGCTTTATTTAATTCTTGGTTACTAAAAGAACCCCCTTCGTTAACAGACGTTATTTCTTTTATGAACCAGCTTAGTTGGCAAGAAGCCTTATTAAACAAAACCAAAGGAAATAATTCCATTGACTCTTTTAAACTGATGTGGTCTCCCTTTTTTGAAGCTTGTTATTCTAATATTGGTGATCAAATAGGACGGTTTCTCAATTTATAAGATGTGCTTTCAGACATTCCAGTCAATGAATGGACATTTTTCTTTATTTCTTTCAATATGTTTACATCCACTGGCTTAGTTAATTTTAGTTAGTTGTTGTCAGTCTAATTAAATGGTATTTAGTTTTTAATAATTTTATGCCATTGTATCGATTATAACTTGTCTTTCATCTGCATAAAATTTGCTGTCATACTGTTATTGTTTGTTTATCATGAAAATCAAATAAAATATTTTCAAAATAAATAAACAGAAAAAAAAAAAAAAACAATGCACAGATTATAATATATAATTTAGTACTTGTCACATTTGTTTTGTTTCAGCTCCTGTGTCCTGCAAAGAATACTGCGTATCTGCTTGTAACATAGTAACATAGTAAGTTAGGTTGAAAAACGACACACGTCCATCAAGTTCAACCATTTGACTAGTAGTAGTGTTAAATACCAATAAAATCACTTGAGCAGATACCTTCTGCCTCCCAGGTTCTTCCTTGCTTACGCTATTAGATTGTTCCATATTCTAGATGGGGCCTTACCAGTGCTCTATACAGTGGAAGAATGTTTTAATACAGGTCAAGACCTTATTTGCCCTTGATGCTGCTGACTGGCATTGCTTGCTACAGCCAAGTTTTTCATCTACAAGGACTCCAAACTCTCCATCATGGATTTGCCTAGTGCAGTCCCATTAAGGGTATAAGTGGATATTGTTACATCCCAGGTGCAGGACTTTACATTTATCAACATTGAATCTCATTTGCCACTTAGCTGCCCAGATTGCCAGTTTGTCAAGATCCTGTTGCAAGTGTTACATCCTGGATGGAATTAATTGGGCTGGATAATTTTGTGTCATTTGACACTGATACATTACTTACAATACCCTCTCCAGACCTTAGTTTAGAAAGAAGTCGTTTGTGGAGCACTGTATCAAAAACTTTGGCAAAATCCAAATAGATCACATCTACTGTCCCCCCCCCACTGTCATGACTGACTGCATTGATATTCACCTTTGTCTTAAAATCATTCTATTCAATTTGAGTAGAACATGTAGTATTTTATGTGAGGGCTG
The DNA here is from genome assembly GCA_038501925.1 of Xenopus petersii. Taxonomy (NCBI): domain Eukaryota; kingdom Metazoa; phylum Chordata; class Amphibia; order Anura; family Pipidae; genus Xenopus; species Xenopus petersii. The sequence goes on along the minus strand of JBCGBM010000167.1, from coordinate 66,880 downwards.
CATATTCTCTATTTGTTGACTTTACTGTGGTCAGAATACTTGGGACCTTGTTGTTTTCAGATAGGGGATCATCTGTAATTTGGATCTCCATACCTTGTCTGCTAAAAATCATTTAAACATTAAATAAACTCAATGTTTGTCCACCAATATGAATTTTTGTAGCTTAGTTTCGATCACGTACAAGTTGCTGTTTCATTGTATCAGAGAAAAAGGAATTTATTTTCAAAATTAGATTAATTTGCTGAAAATGGACTCTCTGGTAAGGTGACCAGATGTTGCTGAAATCTGGGAACAGGGTCAACAATTGTAGCATGTGTAGCATGCTGTGGCAATTTTTTAGGCCACACCTACTTTGGGAGGCATGCCCCTCTAAACCACTCCCTATTTACTGATACAACCCAGCATTAAAGGTTAAATCGTAAAGCAGCCGAACTAGAAGGGTTAGGTATGAGCAAGAGCACATTATACAGTTACCACCACCTCATAAAGGGGTAAATTTATCAAAGAGTGAAGTTCCGCCACTAGAGTGAAATTCCGCAGCTCTCAATTCATTTCTATGGGATTTTGAAAGGCGTATTTATCAATGGGTGAAAGTGAAAGTTCACCCCTAGGATAAATACGCCCATAAAACTCCCATATAAATGAATGGAGAGTGGCGGAATTTCACTCTAGTGGCGGAACTTCACGCTTTGATAAATATACCCCAAAGTGAGAGCAATTAGAATTTGTTTCTCTAGTTCATTTTTCAGTGAGAGGCACTCGATAAAGGTGCAGCATTAATATATATACAGTGAGCAACAATGGCTTCTAATACCCCAAGCATCTCAGGGCACAAGTGACACCTCAGTATGGCAGTTCATGTAGAAATGCCCAGAACTCATAGCAGAATGAGATAGTGGCAATTCCATGTATAATACCCCCAAAACTCATAGCAGGATGGCACAGTCAGTGTCGGACTGGCCCACTGATATACCAGGAAAACTCCCGGTGGGCCCAGGTGTCAGTGGGCCCTTCTACTCACCCAACTATTTGCCTTGTATTCCTATAAAACAGCAGTTGTTCTATATGAGAACATAGAGAAGAAATTGAGGTAGAGACTGATGATAATATTTCAGAAAAAGTGATTAAAAGAATAAAGAAAGTGAATGACAAAAAAAGGAAAAATATTTTGGAGAGTGAACCTGTGGCCAAAGGTTATCTGGTGGGCCCCAGGCATCCCAGTCCGACACTGGGCACAGTGACAGATTCATGTATAATACATGTAGATCCCATAGCAAGATGGCACAGTGGCAGATGTGTAACGCTTTCTTGGCCTATTCTGCCAATTAGGAGTTAAGGGTGACCAGCTGGGTAGTGAGCATGGGTTACATTGCGAATCCTCACCCAGGGCAGAGTCTTCGCCAAATGGAAGCTTCCCCTTTAAACTGTATTTGAACTACAATTCACAAGCATATAAGTGCAAAATAGAATAATGGACGCCAGGAGGTTCTTTAAAAAGTAGGGATGCACCGAATCCACTTTTTTGGATTCGGCCGAACCCCCGAATCCTTCGTGAAAGATTCGGCCGAATACCGAACCGAATCCGAACCCTAATTTGCATATGCAAATTAGGGGTGGGAAGGGGAAAACATTTTTTACTTCCTTGTTTTCTGACAAAAAGTCATGCAATTTCCCTTCCGCACCTAATTTGCATATGCAAATTAGGATTCGGATTCGGTTCGGCTGGGCAGAAGGATTCGGCCGAATCCGAATCCTGCTGAAAAAGGCCGAATCCTGGCCGAATCCCGAACCGAATCCTGGATTCGGTGCATCCCTATTAAAAAGGTAAAACAGGAGCACAGATTTATTATGCCAGAGGCAAATGACCACAGGTTTACTTACAAATATTCTGAGGATACAGCAGGTGGAATCACTTTGGACAGTACAAGGTTCACAGTCAAACAGGTGCGACTCCCAAAGGATATTGCAGATAGGTGTACATCAATTCCCAGTTCAACCGACGTTGCACAGTGAGGGGATCGGGATCTATCAGGTAGGGTACAGGTAGTCCTTTGCTCACCTAGATGCCTATGAACTGAGTTCCCTGCTCTTAAGGCAAACAGGCCTTGTGGGAAGCTACTTCCTTCTACAATCCTCGTTGGAGCAACAACTGCTCTTTCTGCTACACCTCTCTGTCTTTCTCTCCTAGAGAGACTATAACAAGATCTTACTATCTTAGCTGGTCCTCGTTCACGGGGTTACCTGGTCCCCGACTTAGCACCAAAGTTGTCAGGTCCCTCTGGGGTAAATGCTTACTGGGGCCTATGGTGATCCCAGGCTCAATGGAGATTCACCTAGCAGCTGCACCAGGAGCCAAAAAGGAAGAGGACACTCCCTGCACAACACTATATAGCAGTGTGGCAGGGGAGTGTCATTACACTCTTTGTCCAATAGGTCTGGGTGTTACCAGTTACAAGGGCTTGGCCCAATAACAAGGGAAAAGAGAACTACATACAAACAGTAGGGGATTAACTCTATAGGGATCGGATATCCTATAGGTCCCTACAGATGTATATATAATATATGTAGAACCCATAGCAAGATGGCACAGTGGTAGATTAATCTACAAATACTCCAAAAACTCACAGAAGGATGGCACAGTGGCAGATTCATATATACATACCCCAATAACTCATAGCAGGAAGGCACAGTGGCAGATTAATGTATAAATACAATTATATGTATAAATACCCCGACCCATACCAGGGAAAAACTGAGGATAAAGAGCCAAATTGCAACAAGATAACAGTGATAAGGGAGGTAGAATGCAGACAGAGTAAATAGTAAGCACAACTAAGTAGAAGGAACAGTAGTTGCTCTTATGTGCACTCTGCACACACACAGCGACTTTTAACTAAAAATGCACCAGGTGGGGACGGTTCCAATCCAAAGTCCATTTAAGAGCAGGATGAATTTCATCTAATGTATGGTGATTTCTTGCTGTGCTGTGTATGAGAGTAATTAAAACTAAATCATAAAATGTCATTGAAGCGGGGAATTGTGGAGGTTCTAGAAAGGTTGAGCCTTTTTCCAATGAAATGAAAGGGTAAGGTAGAATGATGTCATTGTATAGTTAGTTCTTGTTTTTTGGGAGTTACAGTATGTATTGGTTTTCAGAAGAGTGGGGTGATAAGTTTTCCCATAATATCATATGATCATTCTCCTAGACCTAACCAGAACGTTTGCAGCCAAGGACTAGTTCAAAATATATGTGGAAGGGAACCAGCTGCCCCACATGCTCTCTGGCATAAGTTAAAGACAATTGGGTGTATTGTATGAAATGTCTTTTGGGTATAATACCAGAAAAACATAACTTTATAAGCATTTTTACTTTGGATTAAACATTTTGCAGATTTTCTTGCATTATCCCCTGCCATTAAGAGCAATTTACTTTTAGTTTCCTTTACCCGATGCACCATGCACATATATTTTAGGATTGAAGTAGTAGGGAGTCTAATTCAATCAATTCTATATTCTTAAAAAGATGTTTGAGGGAGACTCATCAGGGACAGATTTTCAAAATCTATATATTTGTGGGGGTAATATGCTTCATTTTTTAGGCTTTGGAAAAAAATATTAATTAATGAAAAATTAATAATTTGAAGATACTCACAAGACTAGGGAAAGGGGATTTGGTGTTTAGAAACGCGAGGGAGGATTTAAGTTGAACAGGTTTTTTTTTTTGGACAATATAACAGGATGACTGGGGAACTGGCAGCTATGCTCTCAATCTCAGCAAGGCACCCCCGCTCCAGGTGTAAGGTATATGCAAATCAACAAGAGGGCTGAGAGAAAGCAAACAAAGAGGCAGAACTTGCTGCTAAGTGCTCTTTATTGCACACAACATGTTCCGGGCCCAAAGCCCTTTATCAAGGGTTTTTTTTTTTATAATGTATAGTGTTTTCTATTTGAATACCTAAATATTTAGGCAGTTTTTCAGTTAAAATAAAGGATTTCGTGTTTAGATATTTCTCCACCTTCACCATCATGGTGCATGACACCTGCATAGCAGTTGGCCACCCATTGAAATACCCAACCTTAATGAATTCACTGGCTTTAAAATTAATAATTGTCTTGTAGAGTTTCAGCCTTCTCAATTACTTTCTGCTGGATTCCCACTTTGTGGGGTCACACATTAGCAACATATTTTGTGATAACGTATCTATCCTTATTCTCTCCTGTGTAGATACTTCTGTCAGCAAGTTGTATGGAGCAATTCGTTTTGTAGGTTATTTCATTTTCATGGCACAACTCGAGGCCCATTCCTAGCTATGGATATTCTTTATCTACCTCAAGGTTTCCAAAGACACCTGTAAGACATTCACACCCTGGTGACCCAACTATTCAATTTTTCCATCTTTATGATAGGAGTTCTATTTGTATTTTTTCGCTACCAACTGGGGAACATTAACTTCACTCTTACCTACCGTAAAATACTGTATTCAACATGGGATGAGGATGCAAACCCTTAAAATTAAAAGCATTTATCAACTCCAGAATGGTGAGGTTCTCTAAGTGCTCCTCTTGTCCTCACCAACACAGTGATGACTTGTAGGGAAGCCCCAGGACTCTTGCTCTGAAACAATGTAGAGAATAATCCAGTAGCACACTGATTATGGTGTGATAAGTGATAAATTGTTTATTTAGCCCACATACATACAAGGTAAGGGCAACATTTCGGACCCCACTGGGCCCTTTGTCAAGCCTAGTGGTCAAATACAAACACAGTGTTTTATAGAGTGTACAAAGGGAGTGGCCTGTGACTCCTCCCCATCAAATGACATCATTATGAATCAGGTGAAACAAGAATACGTAGGGGCCGATTCACTAACCTCGAGTGAAGGATTCGAAGGTAAAAAACTTCAAATTTTAAAGTTTTTTTTGGGCTACTTCGACCATCAAATGGGCTACTTCGACCATCGACTACGACTACGAATAGAAGGATTCAACCTAAAAATCGTTCGACTATCCGACCATTCGATAGTTGAAGTACTGTCTCTTTAAAAAAAACTTCGACCCCCTAGTTCGCCATCTAAAAGCTACCGAAGTCAATGTTAGCCTATGGGGAAGGTCCCCATAGACTTGGCTACCTTTTTTTGATCGAAGGATATTCCTTCGATCGTTGAATTAAAATCCTTCGAATCGTTCGATTAGAAGGATTTAATCGTTCGATCAAAGGAATTATCCTTCGATCATTCGATCGAACTATCTGCGCTAAATCCTTCGACTTCGATATCGTTGAAGGATTTTAATTCCTAGTCGAATATCGAGGGTTAATTAACCCTCGATATTCGACCCTTAGTGAAACGGCCCCTTTAAGTGTCCATTTAAAAATAAAGTCCTGGTTAGAATTGGTCAGTCTGATTCTGAACACCTTTTTAAATATGGCCTTTGACCTGATGCCTCAGCAGGATTCATAATCATCTTTCACAGATGATTTATGTAATTTACTATTTGTCATTTGTTATTTGTTGTGCTTCAGTTCCCGCATCCTGCAGAGAATAGCGTGTATCTGCTTGTCCTTTGAGATGTTAATTAAAGAATGGGTCATGCATGTCTGCTTGTAAGATGAAAGTATTTAAAACAAGCCCAAATCTTATGTAGGAGGTCACTGACTAGACGGCATTATGACTGTATCCGAATGTATTAATTCATCTTAATCTTATTTTTTATCTTAATTTCAAAAATCACTTTTTTTAATCAAATCAAAGATGGAAATCATGTTCAATACCAGCAAGAACTTTGTGCTCCTTGGCATTGAGGAGATGGAAAGGTTTAAATATCTTTATTGTTCACTTTTCTTCATAATTTACTTCTTCATTTTGTTGTTTAGCTGCACAATCATCTTTGTGGTGGTGTTTGATGAAAGTCTTCATGGGCCCATGTACACTCTTATAGCCATCCTTCTGCTCAACGGGATATATGGGAGCTCGTGTTTCTACCCAAAACTGATCATTGACTTGTTATTATCATCCAAAGAAATTTCACGTATCGGCTGTTTGGCCCAGACTTTCAGTGTGGTGCTGTTTGCTTACTGTGAAATCTCCACATTCACCATCATGGCTCATGACACTTACTTAGCAGTTGGCCACCCATTGCGATACCCAACTCTAATGACAAATTCATTGGTTTTGAAATTAATCATGGGATCTTTGATCTTCAATACCATCTTAGTTTTGCCTAATTCATTGCTTTCATCAAGACTTCCACTTTGCGGGTCTCACATTAACAACATAATTTGTGATAACATGTCTATCCTTGTTCTCTCCTGTGTAGATACTTCTGTCAACAAGTTGTTTGGAGCAGTTAGTTTTGTAGTTGATTTGATTTTCATGGCACTGCTCATAGCCCATTCCTACCTCCGGATATTCCTGATCTGCCTCAAGATTTCAAAAGACGCTTGTAAGAAAGCCATTCACACCCTGGTGACCCACCTACTCAATTTCTCAATTTTCATGATAGGGGTTCTATTTTTATTTGTTCGTTACAGACTGGAGAACACTTACCTCCCTCTTACCTACCATATTCTTCTATCTGTAATTAGCTTTATATTTCCCCCTCTTCTTACCCCTGTAATATATGGAATGAGGATGCAAACCCTTAAAATTAAAGTCATTCATCACCTACGAAATGCAAAGCAGAGTGTATTTGCAAACTGAATACTGTATCTTCTCTTTATAGCTCAACATTCACATGTATCAATGGTAAGGGCAAGAGTAATGTTCAATAGGTCTGTGCCATCTCATCCTTTATTTTTATTCTACCCTCTTATTCTCCTTTGTCATGTCTTTCATTTTTCTCTCTTTGCCAATTGCCATCCTTATGCCACAACATTCCTCTGTCTACCTGTAATAATATTACCTGTGCGGCGGGGTCGCTGGTGTAATCATTGGCGCACGTTTTGGTGCGAAATTTGAATGTATTTAAGACTCATTCATACTACCAGCCAGTGCCTGTGATAGAACTTAGTTTCTAGTGGTTCTGAGCCTAGTGCATCTGTTCCTGTTACTCTGTTACCTTGATTACTCCGTGTTTGACCCTGCCTGTATCCTGACTACTCTGAACTCTGTATCCTGACCCTTGCCTGCCTATGACAACTCTTCCTGCTTATTGACAACCCGGTTTGACCCTTGCCTGCCTGACTATTCTGATATCTGCCTGCCTTGACCCAGCCTGTCTAACCATCCTTCTGCCTAATCATTTTGTACCGTGACCTTCGGCCCAAAAAGACTTTGCTAACAGCCGTGCCCCTTCGCCAGCCAGAACATCTCGCCTTACACCCCTCATTGAGTCCAGGTGGCACCCAAGTAAGCTGAGGGCTCCTCCTGAAGCCCAACGGTGGTCACACTACTGGTGAAGCCGAGCCGAGACCAGGGTGCTTGGCATTTTTTCTGGTATCGGGTGCCGGCCGTGACACCTCCTTGTGAGCTTAAAAACTTCAATGATTTCATCATTTACTAGTTGGATTAAAGAACTTGGGCCAACTGTGCAAACATGATAATCTTTGCCAAGAATAAGACAACGACTGAAACGTGGTCCACCTCACTTAAAAAAACAGTCCAATATGCCCATAAATTGTAACTAGGTGTTGGGGCTGTTTGTCCTGTCATACCCACACAAGTAATCATCTGGAAAGGAGGGTGCCGGACTGACCATAGTTTCTCTGCCCAGTGTAAACAATTCTACTAATATGACTATTGATGCATTGGAGACAGAGGAGGAAGTTCTAAAGAGACTAGAACACGTGAAAGTATACAAAGGTCTAGGACTCGTGGTCTTTACTCCAGGGGACTAAAATAACTCAGATCTTTAATTGCACAACCTCTTTACTTAATTTTCCAAAATGCTTTTGATGTCTGGCATGGTTCAGAAGAGATTGACGAATTGCTAATGTGACCCCATTGTTCAAAAAGGGACCCCATTCTTAGCCTTACAATTAGAGGCCTGTTAGTTTGACATCAGTGATTGGAAAGCTTTTGAAGGGTGTAATAAGGGATAAGACACTGGAGTATGTTTTAAATCAAAATAGCACCAGCATGGTTTTATAAGCAATTGATCTTACAAATTGCCTTCTATAAAGAGGTGAGCAGACGCCAATGGCCGTGGATGTGATCTATTTAGACTTTGACAGATGGTTACTGGTTAAATTAGGGAATATTGGCCTGGAACATATTTGTACCTGGATAGAGAGCACATTACACAGAGTATAGATTTAACTAGAGCAGTGATCCCCAACCAGTAGCTCATGAGCAACATGTTGCTCTCCAACCCCTTGGATGTTGCTCTCATGTGCTTATTTTTGAATTCCAGGCCTGGAGGCAAGTTTTGGTTGCATAATAAATAGATGTACTGCCAAACAGAGTCTCAATGTTACAGCCCTTATTTGGTAGCCCAAGAACATTTTTCAAGCAAGTGTTGCTCCCCAACTCCTTTTACTTCTGAATGTTGCTCATGGGTTGAAAAGTTTGGGGATCCCTGCACTAGAGAGTAGGTAAATTGAACGATGGGCTAGTATGGTTGGTGCAGAACTGCAGAGGTCTGTCCTTTGCTTTAATTCATTTTTTTTGTAAGTAGTAGTAGTCCAATGTCAGGAGATGATCTTATTGAGTAATATGTATGCATAAACTTTACCTCATGGTCATTCCTTAATAAAAAATCATATTGACAATAATTTCCTTGTATTCCTCATCTAAAGAGAATGTTCAAGCTAGCTTGTAAATATCTCCATCTAAGCATAGTAAAGACGTCCCGAATATGGGCAGAATAGTAGAGGACACTGATCTGATCTAGATGGAGGACAAAGGCAGCAGTCAGGTGTCTAGACAGAGGTTGCAGTTTTAGTTGCAGCAAACCCCTTTAATTCCCAAATAGACCATATATCTAAATGTTGGGTGGGGGGGTTATTCTGTATAAAGGCTATGTTTGCTTCAAAAATTCTATTAATTATTTCTTGGATTGTTGGGCAGTGTAAGGACTTCCAATTGGCCCATATTGCTATTTGCGCTGCTGAGAACAATTTTTGACTAGATTTTGAAACTGCTGTAAATGGCTTTTTGTCCTAGGTACATGTGTTATCAGATTTAGTACCTTATTAACCTCTTGTCATAATGGCTGGGCATTCCCAAAAAATATGTAAGTGTACCTCATTCTCCACAGTTCCTCCAGCAAAGAGGTGAGTGTTCTGGGAAAAGTTTATGCAGTCAGAGGTATAATACCAAAACATTATTATCTGCATAACATGTTCTTTCTGCCTGATACAAGTAATTGTCTAGCATTTCTCCATATATCAGACCAGTCAGTGAGAGATAATTCACATTGAAGCATAGCGTTCCATTTGTTCATGTCATTTTTTTTTTTAACATGTTTTTATTTCGTTTTCAAAATAATATAAAATAAACAACATAAAGGAGTTTGGAGGTACATAAAAGTAATTTCCATTGTCAGTACATTCTTAGCAGTTACCTAAAGTGATCCAAATTAAGATATCAATGTAGCTGTCACTAATAAAATAGTAGTGATGGGAGAATTTATTCACCAGGCGCAAATTCGCAGCGAATTCTCACAATTCGCCGCCAGCAAATGAATTTGCAAAACCGCTGTGAAAATTTGCCAGTGTTGTTTTTATGGATTTTTGGTGAAACGCCCCAAATTCACCCATCACTATAAAATAGTAATCAGTACAATAATATTTCCCACAAGCATAGTTTAAGAATACTTAATAACTTGTATGTAACTTCCGATTCATTTGGTGACTCCTGGGGGGTGATCGTGGATTCTGCTCCTGTGGATGGTGAAGGTTTTGGATATATTGATCGGTTTCTTGTACAATGATATTATTAAATATTGATTCTGTGTCAAAACATGCAGTGTGTCTGTGTATATAGTAAGATGAAAAACTTTTTCTGTATGTTGATCTTTATTTGTCATCTTTTCCAACCAATCCATGTGAAAAATATGGTGGAATTTTTGTTTGACTAATGAGAGTGAAGAAGAAGATGAAGAGAGCCAATGATGTTCTGTTCATGTAATTTAATTAGTGATGGACAAATTTGGGGCGTTTCGCTTCGCCGAAAAATTCTCGAATTTCCTGCGAAATTCATGAAATGTCGAAACGGCGCCGGCATCTAGTTTTTGACATCGCCGTCCATTTTTTTTTTTACACTGGCAAATATTTGCGAATTTATTCGCCAGCTGGAAATCCCTGGAATTCACCGCAAATTGGCGCCTGGCGAATAAATTCTGCCATCACTAAATTTAATTCATTTTTGATCTTGACGTGGGCGTTGGAAATATTGTTGCTGTATTTCAGGCATGTCCAAAGTCCGGCCCGGGGGCCAATTGCGGCCCATTTTCAAATTTACACCGGCTCTCAGTCTCCTTCATGAAATGAATAATAATGAGCCCCCCCCCCCCAGCACAGTGTGATCAGGAATCCCATAGCAGTAATATTTGGGCACATTAGTGAAATGATCTGCCACTTGGTCTATACGTAGAGACGCACTGTTTTCACATACTTCTTTTGGGCTGAAGGTGTCAATAGACGTACTGACGTGCCAGTCCAGTAAACTAAAGAAGTATGGCGTCACTACGTTCCAGTACGTGTCTATTACTAACACCTTCAGCACACAGGCAGCAGTTTCGACCAAGTGGCAGATCATTTCACTAATGTGCCCAAATATTACTGCTACGATTACTCAATTCCTCTAATGTAATGTTAATGGTTCAAAGAATGTCGGGCTGGATGGTCGGCCCCCACACCCCCCCCCCACCTCACCAAATCTGACCCTCGTTGCAAAAAGTTTGGGCACCCCTGCTGTATTTGCTAATGAAACTAAACTGTGAACTTGACTACAATGGAAAGCTGAGCAATACACTGGCAAATAAGGTTCTATGTTTATCAATGCAACGTTATGCACTTTAGTAGGAATGATATCATTTGCCTCTTTATAGGTCCCTGGTAAGGCTTCAACTTGAGTATGGGGGGTAGTTTTGGGTTCCAGCCCTTAAGAGGGATATACAGTAAATGAACTGGAGAGAGTGCAGAGACATGAAAATAAACTGGTAAAGGAACATATAATGGGAATATTATTTCAACCCTTTATATATATTTATTACTACCCCTTTATACTTAAGAAGCAGGGCAAATGGTTACTTGGTCACAGTGAGGGCATTGAGGCAGGGAAATACACTGCTGAGTGATGTTGTGATGCTGATTCTATTAATTCCTCTATATATACTGTGTATATATATATATATATATATATATATATATATATATATATATATATATATATATATAAATACGCAAAAAGAACCGCACACACAGGTCTTTGTAGTGCAAAACAAAAAATAATAGGCTTTATTACGACGTTTCGGCTCCTAAACTCCTAATGACGGCTCGAGTTTAGGAGCCGAAACGTCGTAATAAAGCCTATTATTTTTTGTTTTGCACTACAAAGACCTGTGTGTGCGTTCTTTTTGTGTATTGATAACTATTTATAACCAGCACCCAGGCATCAACATATAGTGACAGGTGCACTAGCTTTGTATTATATATATATATATATATATATATATATATATATATATATATATATATACAGTACATACAATAGAAATAACTAAGAGAAAGAAGAAATGAAAAATGTAATAAACCATTGAGTATACAGTGGATGTGATATAAATACAAGTTCATGGTTTCCAATCAATAAATGTACAATATTTCTGAACAGTGGGAAGATTGTCTCTCATTTCAGGTTGTTTATGTGCTTCCTCTCATTGGGCCAGATTCAATTCAGTAAAGAAAAAGATCACGTGAAAACTCATGGACGAGATTCAATTTGAGATACAATTCAGAAAAACTTATCTCCATGGGAGAAAAACTGGAAGTGAATTAGGAGATAAGTTTGGTTTTTGTTTTTTTTAATCTCAATCCTGATTTATGAAGTGGTAAACCATGAGATAACTTTTTGTTACTGAATTTAATTGTAATAAAAAGTACTTGCCCTGGTGGTCTAGTGGGGTGACGGCAGGGACGCCCGCCATAAGCTCCTTCCTCTGCTGCGTCCTCTTCCGCACTGAACAACTAGGGCGCTTCACGCTGGCATCATTACGTCAGCGCATATTGGTGCGAAATTCGAATGTATTTAAAGCCACAGTACATTACCCTCATTGCCTGTTATAGGATTTGTTTCATAGTGCTGTTAGCTGTTGCTATTCTGTTTCAACCTGGTCCTGTTTACCTGTTTTGAGACCCCTGCCTGGCTTTTTGACGATTCTACATTCTGTATCCTGACCCCTTGCCTGATTACTGACTTTGATTCTGCTTAACCCCTCTGATTGACTTCCTGGTTTGACCTGTGCCTGCCTGACTATGTTTATTCCTGATCTGACTTCTCTATTGCTCAACGTCTTGTACCGCGACCTTCAGCCTAAAAGACTCTCGCTAACAGTCGTGCCCCTCCGCCTATCCAGAACCCTTAGCCTTGCACCTCACGTTTAAGTCCTGGTGGCATCCAAGTAGCTAAGGGCTCCTCCCGAGGCCAAAGGCAGTCACACTACAGGTAAAGTATGAGCCTAGACCAGGGTGCTTGGCATTTGTTCTGGTATTGGGTACCGACGGTGACATTAATCGGGCGCAGAGTCAGATATATAGGGCGGTTCTCCCATATGGTGTTTATACAAATAGCCTGTTGCTGTGTAAAATACATATTCTGTGTAAACATAGTACTTTCTATACTACTAAGAGTGTTAGAGTGGAAGTTCCTGCTGAGGTTGTAATGGCTGAATAAAGCTGTTAATAAAGTATGACTATGAAGATTTTAATTCATCCAGGTAATCGTATATCTAGTATAGGTCAATCTAAAAACAACTGGACTTGCTGAGTAATCAATGAAGATGTTTCACTACTCATCCGAGCAGCTTCTTCAGTTCAACTGACTGGTGTGGGAAGTTCTCGGCATATAAACTCTTCCACTAATCCAATCACAATGGCACATTGTAACTCTTCAGAGAGGTGACATCTGAAGAAATTCACAGAGGTGTAGATTCTGTGTAGTTACTGTGATAGGATTATCCAATGTATCATGCAACTCCTAGATACAGGTGTTACTTGTGAGAGTTGCATGAATGGATGTGTGAAGTGTTCTGAATCCGCCGGGGTACAGATGTTAGAACAGCATTGTATGTAGCAGACAGGTGGTGTCGAAGGCCCCCGCCTCTGTTCAGGGATGGTTTCTCCACCTTGACGAATCGCTTCTTTCACGCCTCGTTCAAACCAGCGGTCTTCTTTATCCAAGATTTGGACCTTGCTGTCTTCAAAGGAGTGTCCCTTGTCTTTTAAGTGTAGAAAGACAGCTGAGTTTTGCCCTGTAGAGTTCTCCCTCCTGTGCTGAGCCATTCGCTTGGTGAGCAGTTGTTTTGTCTCCCCGATGTATAGATCTGTGCAATCCTCGCTACACTGGACTCCGTATAACACACTGCTTTGCTTTTCTTTAGGATTTGGATCCTTTGGGTGTACCAGTTTTTGTCTCAGTGTGTTGCTAGGTTTGAAAAACACAGGGACATGGTGTTTGTTGAAAATCCTCCTGAGTTTCTCTGACACTCCAGCTACATATGGGATGTTTCGCCTACTATGTGTCTCCGGGCGGTTATTTCTATTGGTGTTCCTGTTGGGCTTGGTTGCTGCTTTCTTCAGATGTCACCTTTCTGAAGAGTTACAATGTGCCATTGTGATTGGATTAGTGGAAGAGTTTATATGCCGAGAATTTCCCACACCAGTCAGTTGTACTGAAGAAGCTGCTCGGATGAGTAGTGAAACGTCTTCATTGATTACTCAGCAAGTCCAGTTGTTTTAAGATTGACCTTTACTAGATATTTTAATAAAGTACTTCACCATACTCATTCCTGGCTATATAACATCCCATACTATCTTAAATTGATTTATATTGCCTCTTATACAGTATATGCTGTCTTGGATTTCTTGCCTCCTGAATCTCTCTATAACTTCCACTGTATGGCTAGGTTGAGCCTCTTTCCAAAGTAATTGAATTATTTGGGAGTTTTTAGTATTTATTGGTTTGCACAGGACCTTGTACCATTCCATGAGTGCAAATCTCCGGCCAATCCACTAAAAGCAATTTACTTTTAATACGCTTTTTGCAATGCACCATGTTTTTGATTTTTGATCCCTTATGCAAAGATAAGAATTTGAGAAGAATCAGTCACATCTTAGACCCTCAATTTGTGCACTTGGATAAATTTCTTATCTTTACTGAATCCATCGGAAATACGCTTATAGTTCATTAGGCAAATTACTAGTTCATTGGAAATGGATGAGATTACTTTAGAGTAAATTGTGTCCTTGACGTAACTCAAGATGGGGCACCTTCAGACATTCCCTACACCTCCAACCATTTCCCAAATTACTCTCCATGCTCTCTGAAGCCATGACAGTACAATGGATACTGGGGAAATTACGTTCTGTCTATTTCGTTATTTTGTCTTGATCATTACAAACATCTTAGATAGAGCATGTATACTAACAATGTGACATTCATGGCTACTAAAAATATACATTCAAATAGAATAATTAAGAGAAAGAAGTAATGAAAAAATGTAACAAACCATTGAGTACAGATGTGACATAAATACAAGTTCCCGGTTTCCTATCAATAAATGTCTAATATTTCTGAACAGTGGGAAGATTGTCTCTCATTTCAGGTAGTTTATGTGATTCCTCTCATTGGGTCAGATTCAATTCAGTGAGAAAAAGGTTTCTCTCGTGAAAACTCATGGACGAGATTCAATTTGAGAAAACGTATCACGTGAAAATTCTATTGAAGTCCATGGGGAAAAAACTGGAAGTGAATTAGGAGAAAAGTTTTTCTGCTCTAATTGAATCTCATCCATGATTTATGAAGTGGTAAACCGCAATATAACTTTTTCTCACTGAACTTAATCTGGCCCATTGTCAGATATATAACCCTGTTCTCCCATGTGGTGTTCATACAAATGACATGTAGTTGTCACTGGGTACAATACATCGTTTCTGTTTTTCATTTCTCTTGAACTTAAGATCAAGTATAAAATCCACGAAAAACTTTTACTACAAAACGTCACCAAGTAAAAACAGTTGAGGTCCTATAGAAGTCCAGGGCAGCTGCACTGATTTGTTTGATTTTGTTTTAGCCATTTGAACTTTTAGAGGTTTTAGGATTTTTTAGTACATTGTTCAGCTTTTTTTTATGTATTTACTTTATATCCTGGTCTTTCAATAACTTTAATGACATTTGTGGTTTTAGAGAAAATGAGTTTAATTGTGGTTTCAAAAAGATCTAAACCCACTAAAATTCAATCTTAATAAATGGGCCTCCAATTCAAATTTGTGAGTTTTTAGCCCAAACAAACTTCACAGTAAAAAAAAACTTGAACTGGAAGGTTAATACAATGGCCTATAAGTGTTAGGATAGAGCAGTGATCCCCAACCAGTAGCTCGCGAGCAACATGTTGCTCTCCGACCCCTTGGATGTTGCTCCCAGTGGCCTCAAAGCAGGTGATTATTTTTGAATTTCTGGCTTGGAGGCAAGTTTTAATTGCATAAAAACTAAGTATAGTGCCAAGTAGAGCCTCCTGTTAACTGGCAGTCCACATAGGGGCTACCAAATAGCCAATCACAGCCTTTATTTGGCACCCCACGGGACTTTTACATGCTTGTGTTGCTCCCCAACTCTTTTTACATTTGCATGTGGCTCACGGGTAAAAAAGGTTGGCGACCCCTGGGATAGAGTATATTTAGTAAAACTGGGTAAACTGTGAATAGTATGCAACAGAAATTTGAAGGTTGGTCTACCTAGTTTGTAAAAATCTTGAGCAAACGGGTAACATTTACATATAACAATATCTATAGGTGAAAAAAATGTCAGGAATATCGAAGCAACAGAATAATAATAATAAGATAATTATATCTCAGAGTCAACACATGTTGGTGTTGTCCCCCAAAGAACCAAAGAAAAAATCTTTAGGAAGAAACATTATTTCATGGATATTGTGATGAAGCATTATATATTAGCTTATTTACCAAAGTGGTACCATTCTTCAGGGTGCCAAGGTGACCAGGGTGGTCCTTGCCATTTATTCAGCTCATCTGGTGAGATTTGGTCAGTCTGGTGCTGAACTCCTTTTTCAAACATAACCTGATGGCCCAGCAGGATTCATTATAATCTTTCACAGATAATTGTATGTAATTTATTACTTGTCATATGTCATTTGTTCTGCTTCAGCTCCCGTGTCCTGCAGAGAATACCGCGTATCTGCTTGTCCTTTGAGATATTAAAGGATGGGTCAGATGAACCAGCTAACATAAATATATTTATAAAGAGCCCACAAAGCCTGCCTGAGGTCACTGACTAAATAACATTATGACTGACTGTATCTGGATGTAACTCTTCATCTTAAATGTATTTCATATCTTCATCTATAACATGGAAATGGAAAACGAGTTCAATACCAGCAAGAACTTTGTGCTCCTTGGCATTGAGGAGATGGAAAGGTTTAAATATCTTTACTGCTCACTTTTACTCATAACTTACTTCTTCATTTTGATGTTCAGCTCGACGATCATCTTTGTGGTGGTGTTTGATGAAAGCCTTCATGAGCCCATGTACACTCTCATAGCCATCCTTCTGCTCAATGGGATATTTGGGAGCTCTTGTGTCTTCCCAAAACTGATCACTGATTTGTTATTATCATCCAAGGAGATTTCACACGACGGCTGTTTCATCCAGACATTTGGGGTGACACTTTTTGCCTACTTTGAAATCTCCACATTCACCATCATGGCTCATGACACCTACTTAGCAGTTGGCCACCCATTGAGATACCCAACTCTAATGACAAATTCATTGGCTCTGAAATTAATCATGGGATCTTTGATCTATAATGTTATCTTAATTTTGCCTAGTTCATTACTTGCAGCAAGACTCCCACTTTGCAGGTCTCACATTAGCAACATATTTTGTGATAACATGGCCATCCTTATTCTCTCCTGTGTAGATACTTCTATCAACAAGTTGTATGGAGCAATTATTTTTGTTGTCGATTTAATAGTCATGGCACTACTCATATCCCATTCTTACGTCCGGGTATTCCAGATCTGCCTCAAGATTTCCAAAGATGCCTGTAAGAAAGCCATTCACACCCTGGTGACCCACCTACTCAATTTTTCTATTTTTATGATAGGAGTTTTTTTTATATTTTCTCGCTACAGACTTGGGACCATTAACCTCCCTGTTACTTACCATATACTTCTATCTATAATTACCTTTATATTTCCCCCTCTTCTCACCCCTGTAATATATGGAATAAGGATGCAGACACTAAAAATTAAAATCATTCATTGCCTCTGGAATGCAAAGCAGAGGGAATTTGCAAACTAAATACTGTATCTTCTCTTTATAGCTCTCCATTCTCATGTATCTAGGGTGGGAACATAAGTAACGTAGTATACATTTTTGCCATCTCATCCTTCATTTTTATTCCTCTTATTCTCCTTTTCATCTTGGTCATTCATTTTTTTCTCTTTCCCATGCTTATGCCACAACATTCCACTTGTCCACCTTATTGTGAGCATAAACACTTCAAGACATTTACAAGTTGGAAAAGATAACCTGGTCCAAATATGCAAACATGATAATCTTTGCCAAGTATAAGCCAACAACTGAAACTTCGCCCAACTCAACTGGAGTGGGGCTGGACTGAACATCATTCCTCTGTCCAGTGAATCCAGTTCTAATAATATAACTATTGCGATTGTCAAACATCTTTACCAATATATCCAGGACCCTGCCAGGGTCTGCCATGGTGCAGAGAGATTGTTGTATTGCCATTATTCAAAAAGGGATCTAGTTCTGAGCCTGAAAACTATAGGCCTGCTAGTCTGACATCAGTGATAGGAAAGCTTTTGGAGGGGGTAATATTGGATAAGATAATGGAGTAAATCTTAAATAACAATATTATGCATTTGTGCCAGCAAGGCTTTCCGCAAAATAGATCTTGTCAGACTAATCTAAATGCCTTCTATGAAGAGATGAGCAGAAGTCTAGACAATGCAAGTGGCAGTGGATGTGTTCTACTTTGCTTAAGCAGCACCATACAGATGGCTACTGATTAAATTAAAGCATATTGGTCTGGAACATACATTTTTGTACTTGGATAAAAAAATTACTATTTTTATTATGTTCAGATCTACTTTTTATGATTTTTGTCTGATCTTTATTGCTCTAGGTTTGTTCATGTATTTTTAGGCTTCTACATTCAATATTTTGGAATCTTGTTAATGTACTGCTCTATTATTGACTTGTTTATGAAAACAATAAATACGTTGTAAAGATGAAATGAAAACTAACTGTGGGATAGAATGCAAAGAGGGGGGTAAATGGAATAGTGGGTCAATTATATTAGTGGAGTACCTCAGGGGTTTGCCCTTTGTCCTTTGCTGTTTAACGTGTTTATTAATGGCCTGAAGGTGGGTAATGTAAGTGCTGTCTCTATTTTTGCTGATGATACTAAACTAGTTACAACTATAAGTTCTGTGGTGGATGCTGATACTTTGCAGAGTGATTTGACTATACTGGAGAACTGGTCAATAACCACCTTGAGTATGCAGTGCAGTTTTGGTGCAGTTTTAGGCTCCAGTAATTTTAAAGGATATAAATGAGCTGAAGAGTAAACGGTAAAAGGTATGGACCAATGAAACTATTAGGAAAGACTTGGGGCTGTTTTCTCTGGAGAAAAGATGCTTGCGAGGGGACATGATTACAATTTACAAGTACATTAGAGTGGCATTGGGGAATGCCCTGTCGGATGAGATGTGATGTGATGGAAGATTCTATTAATGTGTTTAAAGGAGAAGGAAAGGCTTGCAGCACTTGGGGGTGCCAAATGTTAGGCACCCCCAAGTGATTGTATTGACTTACTTGAAACCCCTGGCAAGTGCTCCTATCAGCAGAAAACTGCACCAGTCCGGGGTTATACCAGTGAGCACCATGGAGTGATCCAATTCCATCGTATTCTGTCTTCAAATCTCCCAGGGCAGATGCATGCACAGTTGAACGCAATAGCAGACTTTTTAGTTAAAGTTCGGCTTTCCATTCTTCTGCACATGCGCATGCACAGCCGCGCAAAGACAGAGGAAGACAGAAGACGATCGATCTGTGGTGCTCACTGGTATAACCCCGGGCCAGTGCAGTTTTCTGCTGATAGGAGCACTGGCCAGGGGTTTCAGGTAAGTAACTACAATCACTTGGAGGTGCCTAGCATTTGGCACCCCCAAGTGCTGCAAGCCTTTCCAAAGGGTGGCTTGAATGATTCTTCAACAAGGATAATAACCAAGGCTATTTCAAGATCTTCAATTAGTTTTGTATAAGTATGTGAATATTTATTTTTAAATGTGTGCATTTGTGCATATTTGTTGATAGCCCTGTATAGGTATGTACTGGGGATTATTAGAAAGGGTTGACCTTAATAGACTACTGATTATTATCAACCATGTATTGTATGTATTGTAACACAGAGCACTTGCAGGTAATTGTATATTATTACATACATTCTGCACACTGTAATAGAGAATTGATACCTCATGAACTTTAGGATCTGTTCCTGATTAATTGTACTCAGTACAGGGGAATAATTATGTTGGCATAATCAGATTATGGTTATAATTATAACATAAACCATAAAACAGAGGTCTCTATTAATGAAAGATCCCAGAAAAATGACTTGTATAAAGTAGAGTGACCATTCCCTGTTATAGGTTCTTCTTGTCATGTACAGAATCCAGGAACCAAGAGGGCACTATGTACAAAATTAGGACTTTTCCCTTGTCTGTGTACAATCTTGGGTTTTTTACTAAAATCCGATTTTATCTCATTATTTAAAAAAAAACACGACAAAACTCCCATAATCAATTTATTATTTATTTATTATTTAGCTCAAATTAATCAGTTTTTTCGAAAACACGAAAAAATCTTACAAAACATCCAATCGTACCATGTTTTCCATTTTTTGCCTGAAAAGCATGAAATGATGGTATTTCAGGGCTAAACCCAGCGCAGACCCCGATAACTTCCAATTAGCATAGGGACCTCTACTATTGACTTTTACATATTTATTATACTCATGGCGGATTTCAGACGTAGATTTTCAGACTTTTTTATCTAGTATAGGTCAATCTAAAAACAACTGGACTTGCTGAGTAATCAATGAAATTGACCTATACAGCAAGTCCAGTTGTTTTTAGATTGACCTATACTAGATATACCATGACCTGGATGAATGAAAATCTTCATAGTCATTTAGACTTTTTGTATCATTGGGCTTTAATAAATCTTGAAAAATTCACGTTTTCGATTATTTCTCAAGAAGTCTGAGCAGATAGATTCGTGTTTTAGTAAATAACTCCCTAAAGGTACAAAAGGAAGTAGGGTTCCTGAGATCCATGAATAAGGATGAACTGTAATGCACAATGACATCTTTAAAACTTACAGTATTTACAATTGTGTCATTTCTCTGGTACTCGCTGTATGGGCCAAATATGAGTGATTCGGAGTAAGACCAGATACCAGGTTCTACCATTGACTTATACACAACCTCGTCAGGTCTGAGATGGCGGATTTTCAGATTCTGACTTTTTGCAGTATGAGGCTTTAATAAATCTCGAAAAAAATTCAAGTCAATGGATGCAATCGGTGATGGAGAGGAGCACCCAAAATTTACAGCAGGGACCTGGCCTGGATCAGTGGGGCCACACGGTTTTTTCTTGATCATCATCATCATTTATTTATATAGCGCTGTCAAGATACGCAGTGCTTGATGTACCGTAAGCACAGTCCAACCCTGACCCTCTGATTCCTCTACAGTTTGTTTTTAAAAAATATCAGAAAAATATCAGAAAAAAACGAATGTTTTAATTTCAAAGTGATGCTTTAATAATTAATATCCCTTTTCCCAGTGACTTTTTCTATTATATATGGCAATTGTAAAATTAAATTTTTCAGAATAAACTATAAGATGTATTTTTTTCTTCTACAATTCACTTATTGGGTAAATGAAAGTCATATTTCGGGCATCCATCGGTAGTGTAATATAAATGATTCAATGATAACAGCAATGTAATGTATCATATCGATTTGGGCAGTACAAAGATTTCCATGTCTAACATTCAGCAGCTGCCAGCTCTCATTCCATCTGCTTCAGTGCACTGCTGCCTGCTGGGAATATTCTGACTTGCACTGGGAATGTGGTAAAGTATATATATATAGGGAACCAAGTCCAATTTAAATCCCTATTTGCAGCGACCTAGTGTTGAACACGACAAGCAAAATATGGAGAATGTGTTCAACACCAGCACCAGTTTTATCCTCCTTGGCATTGAGGAGATGGAACATTATAAATATCTGTATTGTGGCTTTATGCTTGTCACCTACCTACTCATATTGCTGTTTAGCTCCCTGATCATCTCTGTGGTTCTGCTGGATGAAAGCCTCCATGAGCCCATGTACACTCTCATAGCCAACCTCATGCTAAACGGGATATTTGGGGCATCGTGCTTCCTCCCAAAGTTAATACTGGACTTGTTCTTATCATCCAAAGTCATCTCAAGAGCTGCCTGTTTCATTCAGTCCTTCTGTGTTACAATTTTTGGCTACTTTGAAATCGCTGCCTTCACCATCATGGCGTATGACACCTACTTAGCCGTGTGCCACCCATTACGGTATCCCACCCTGATGACCAACAAAACTTCCCTGAAGCTCATTGTTGGTTCTGTGGTCTTCAATGTCACCTTTGTGTTGGTCAGTGTCCTTCTTTCTGCCCAACTCCCTCTTTGTGGGTCTCATATTAACAATTACTTTTGTGATAACATGTCCATCTTTATCCTGTCTTGCGTGGACAGCTCTGTCAATAGGTTATACGGCACAGTCAAGTTTGTTATTTATCTGATGGTCTCCATGTTAATCATAGCCTATTCTTATGTGCGGATACTTCACATCTGCCTTAAGATTTCCAAAGGCGCAGGTAAGAAAGCCATTCACACCCTGGTGACCCACCTACTCAATTTTTCCATTTTCCTGATAGGAGCCCTGTTCATATTTATCAGATACAGACTAGAAAATATTAACCTTCCTCTGGTTTTCCACATTTTGCTCTCTATAACTGGCTCAACCTTTCCTCCTCTTCTCAACCCCCTTGTGTATGGAATAAGGACAAAAGCACTGAAAATTAAAGTGATTTCACACCTTGAAAAACTGAAAGTTAATAAATATGTCTGATCGCCCAAACTTTGCCTTTCTGTATATTACATGTTGTTGCCCTCAGAACAGCTGCTGGAATGGAAAAGGGCTGGGACACACACCCCCCGGGCAATATCCTGGCTATATGAGAAGGTCACTGTGGACCATGGGTTCCTTTCCCAACAGGAGATGCTTCCTGGTTTGTAAGCGGGAGAAGATAAAAGTTTTGTGTGTGAGCTGCTGATTGAAGTTGAAGATGAGATCTGTATGACCTGAAGATAATTTTGAGTTGACGATACTGGGGTTTCTAGAAGGGATTGGTGTTTTCAGATGAGAGTTGGAACTAGAGTTGTTGAGTTATGTTTCAAACTGATGAACTGTATAATGTTAATAAACTTTTTTTTTTGTGCTTATACAAACATGTTGCTAATTATCTGGTGGGTATAGCAGTATAACACAATACCTTCACAATGACATCATAACAATATTATCATCCCAGTATAGATAAATCCCAATGTTGCTCCATTGCACCCCAACAAAAGTGTCTCCAGAATTTCTCTATGTGAGTGAGTTGCTGTGTAACAGCCTTACTCTCTGCTTGTCTGTTCAGCCACTCCATTCACTGGGTAGTGGACCTGGGTAATAAACTTTTGGCAAAGCTACAAGAAATGGAAGCAAATCATATATTTGTTAAGGTCATTGTGAAGGTATAAACCAACCTTTGGGCTACTTTATATGTGGTGGCCAGAAATCTCTGCATGTGCATTACCCTAATCCTGTGGTTGTGAGATATTTTAGGCCAAGCCCTGTTGGAGGTCCTATGTTTGCTCAAGGTTACAGATGGAAGAAAGGAGGAAAATGTAGGTGTATCATTAAGTCAGCCATAGGGCATAAATTAAGCGTTCAACCAAAAAATATAACTGGTCGTCAAATTGGGCTTCCAGATTTATCTATGAAAGCAGATTAACATTTATCCCAAATCTCACCCTAACTGGAATTCAGACTGAGCCCCCTGGAACTGCACCAAGTCACACCATCTGGGAACTACTGTCCTAAAGAGTAAACTGGAGTTTTATTCGCTGGGAGGTCATTAAACATTGTCTTTAAGTGCTGATTACTTTTACAGCATTTTTTAAAATAGATGTAGCTATAAAAAAAATAGGTGGGAACAGTGTAACGAGGCAAAAAAGAAGAAAACGGCAAGTGAAAAATAGTTGCTGGAAGGCCAGCCAGAGAGTCAGAGAACAGAAGAGACTGCTCAGATCTCTGCCAAGGAATTAGAAGGCAGAGAAACCAGAAATTAGAGATGAAAACAGTGAAAGGGAAAGTAACTGCATACCTCCCAAATGTCCCGTTTTTTTGTGGGACAGTAACGATTTTGACAGCTCAACCCGCAGTCCAGAGTTTGAAATGTGATGAGATGTGTCTAAAAATTTGACAACTTTCTCTTTGATCTCCTACACTGAACAGCCAGAAAGTTTCTGAAACTTAATTGGCTTATGGCAGAGAGTCCAGAACACTCAGCAGGTGCACTTAAGATACTGTTGTAACAATTTAAGATAAGCAGGTCTCTTGGGGAAACTGACTTGCAGCTGAAAGGGCAGTACACCGTCATTGGCAAAACTGTAATAACTGGAAAATGTCTGCCACATTTTGAAAAATAAACATGATAATTAGAGGTTGTGGCCAAAAAATGAGTTTGTCAAAAATGTTGCCATGCTCCATGTGCCAAATCTTTTTATCCCTCTTTCTCTTTCCAAAATGTTGGGAGGTATTTAATTGTGTGTCTGTTAGGGTAATATTCACAATGATTTTCATATTTCTTACTGTGTATTTATTAAGGATTGTGTTATTTTTGGTGATTATTCCTTTTTATACATTTCTTATTGTTAATGATAATAATACTTCTTTTTTACTGTGTATTCTAGAGAACCCACATAACTATTTTAAGTTAACTTTTAGTATGTATAGAATGGCTAATTCTAAGCAACTTTTCTTCATTTTTTTATAGTTTTTTAATTATTTGCCTTCTTCTTTTGACTCTTTCCAGCTTTCAAATAGGGGTCACTGACCCCATCTAAAAAACAAATGCTCTGTAAAGCTACACATTTAGGGGCACATTTACTAAGGGTCGAATTTCAAAGTGAAAAAAACGTCGAAATTCGACCATCAGATTGCAAAATGCGATCGAAGTAAAATAGTTTGATTGATTGATTAAATCCTTCGAATCGAATGATTTAATCGATTGATCGAACGAACGATTCTCAAAAAAAAACTTTGACTTCTAAAAACTAAGCCAAATGTTAGCTATAGGTTCTAGGAGGTCCCCATAGCAATTCGGCAGGTTTAAGGTGGCGAAGTGTCGAAGTTTTTTAAGAGACAGTCCTTCGATTTTCAAATGGTCGAATATTCAAAGTTTTTCCAATTCGAATAAAAGTCGAATTTGGCCTATTCGATGGTCGAAGTACCCAAAAATTATTTCGAAATTTCACATCGACCCTTAGTAAATGTGCCCCTTATTGTTATTGCTGCTTTTTATTACTCATCTTTCTATTCAGTTCCTTTCCTTGTCATATCCCAGTCTCTTATTCAAACCAGTGCATGGTTGCTAGGGTAATTTGTATCCTAGCAACCAGGTGGCTGAAATTGCAAACTGGAAAGCTACTGAATAAAAAGTTAAATAACTCAAAAACCACAAATAATAAAACATGAAAACCAATTGCAAATTGTGTCAGAATATCCCTCTCTGAATCATACTAACAGTTAATTTGAAGGTGAACAACCCCTTTAAGTCTAAAGGCTCATCTAGGGGAAAAACTTGTCACAGGCCAAAGAAAAAGTGTAATTGTCAATACCATTTACCGTATATACTCGAGTATAAGCCAACCCGAGTATAAGCCGAGGTAATTAATTTTACCTAGGAAAACTGGGAAAACTTATTGACTCTAGTATAAGCCTAGACACAACTACAGCCCTGTCTCCTAGCAGCGCACATTCCACCAAAGCGACCCCCCCAGCGATCAACTGGACTTCTTTGCAAAGTTGATGGTGACCAAGTGAACTGTTGGTATAGGAATGATTAAAAGTGACTGCAATCTCAGCTACTGCCCGCTGACCCGAGTATAAGCCGAGGTAGACTTTTTCAGCACATTTTGGATGCTGAAAAACTCGGTTTATACTCGAGTATATACGGTAATGATATTTTGCTGCTGTACAATCCAGACCACTTTGTAGTATTGGGAGGGTGCCATATTGGTACCCATGATTTGTAAATGTTATCATTTAAAAAAAAATATGCAGTTTTTCGGGCATCAGAAACGTGGGAAACTAGAAAATTTCACAGGGGGGACAACACTTACAAGTACGGGATGTAGATTTCATAGATGAGGGGAAGTATTCATGGTAAGGAAAGACTTAAGCAATTGTGGGCCTAATAATTTTATCTAAATTACTAACATTTGCATTTTGGGATATGTAGATCAATTTTACTTTTCTACTGAAAATTCCAACAGATCAAGTTTTTGTTCCACTGTTTCCTAGGGACATATATGCTCATAAATGTCTTCAGTTACCAACCCCATCCCCGGTAAATGGGTACTTTCATTGTAATGTGTCCCAAAGTGGGGTGTATAGAGAGAGATGTACCTGTGCCTGTACAGCAGTTCTCTTCCCTAATCATACAAACTTCTCTCTCTAATAGCTTCATTTGGTCTCTCTCAGTGGACCAACTCACCTACCCACATCGAGGGTCATGCTCTTGACCTTATATTCTGCCACTCATGCTGCCCATCCAACTTAATTAACTCTCCCTACCCTCTGTCTGACCACCATCTACTTTCCTTTCATATACTGCTTTCACCTGCACCTTCACAACCATCTCTCTCTACCCACACGTACAGAAACCTTAATGCCTTTGAACCACAACAATTATCAACAGTATCAGCACAATCCATATCTCATATTAATACTTTCTCCTGTCCCAATATGGCAGCTTCTCTCTACAACGATGCCCTTTCAACAGCACTTGACTCCCTTGCACCTTCTACCACCCGTCACAGCCGGCCAGCTAAACCCCAACCCTGGCACACTAGTGTAACTCGGTACCTCAGAAGATGTAGTAGATCAGCTGAGCGACGGTGGAGAAAGTCGCGAACTGATCCTGACTTCATCCACTTCAAATTCATGCTCTCCTGCTATAACCGAGCTCTATCATTAGCCAAAGAACAATACTTCTCTTATCTAATATCTACTATGTCCTCCAAACCACAGCAGCTGTTTGCCACATTTAACTCACTCCTATGCCCCCCTCCACCTCCTCCACCTATTAATGTAACCGCCCAAGACCTTGCTCATTTCTTTAATGAAAAAATCGATCTCATTAGGCTGAGCATACCGTCCGACAACAATCTCAGACCAACGTGCAGTCCACTCACATCTACTTTGCACTCCTTTACCCCTGCAACTCTAGATTAAGTTAGCAAACTTCTAGCCAGCTCAAAACCCACCACCTGCTCCCTTGACCCCATACCCTCTCGCCTTCTCCACCCAATCTCTGATACACTCTCTCCTGCACTTACCCACCTATTTAATCTTTCACTCTCTACTGGTACCTTTCCATCATTATACAAACAAGCACTAATCACTCCTATCCTCAAAAAACCTTCCCTTGATCCCAGCTCTCCCAATAACTATCGACCGGTCTCCCTTCTTCCATTCGCATCCAAATTACTAGAAAGGCTTGTTTACAAACGCCTGATCCAGCATCTCACTCACAACTCCCTCCTCGACCCCTTGCAATCTGGCTTCCGCCCATCACACTCGACTGAAACTGCACTCACCAAAGTAACCAATGATCTTCTATTGGCAAAGTCTAAAGGTCATTATTCCATTCTAATCCTTCTAGATCTCTCTGCAGCCTTTGACACAGTTGACCACACACTCCTCCTTGACATTCTACACTCATCTGGCATTCGGGACACTGCTCTTTCATGGTTTACATCTTATCTGTCTGACCGTTCCTTTAAAGTTTCCTTCTCTAACTCTACTTCTACTACTTTCCAACTCTCTGTTGGAGTTCCTCAAGGCTCTGTTCTTGGCCCCCTGCTGTTCTCGCTCTATACAACTTCACTAGGAAAACTTATTCAGTCATTTGGACTTCAGTATCACCTTTATGCTGATGACACCCAACTCTACTTGTCTACTCCTTATCTTTCTAATTCTGTCCTTTCCCAAGTCACAGACTGTCTCTCTGCTGTCTCCTCCTGGATGTCACAGCGCCACCTGAAACTGAACCTTTCTAAAACAGAACTCATCATATTTCCTCCAAGATCTACCCCTGTCCCTCAGATATCACTCACCGTAAACAACACCACCTTTCACTCCACCACACAGGCACGCTGCCTAGGAGTCATCTTAGACTCTCATCTGTCTTTTTCACCACACATTCAAACACTTGCAAAATCTTGCCGTATTCAACTGCGCAACATTGCTCGAATACAACCCTATCTCAGTTCAGAATCAACTGAACTGATTCAGTCTCTCATCATCTCCCGTCTTGATTACTGCAACTTACTCCTCACAGGGATTCCAACAAGTCATCTTTCACAACTCCAATCTGTTCTAAACGCGGCCGCTAGACTCATTCATCTATCTCACCGCTCAACATCAGCTGCTCCCATATGTATGTCCCTTCACTGGCTTCCAATCTCATCTAGAATCAAATTCAAATTACTTACACTCACATTCAAGGCCCTTAATAATGAAACCCCTCCCTATATTTCATCTCTAATCTCCAAATACTCTCCTTCACGAAACCTACGCTTTGCTTCTGATCTTCTCCTCACTTCTCCTCTGGTCACTTCTGCCCATTCTCGTCTACAAGACTTCTCTCTATTCTTCTGCTTTTCTCTGGAACTCTCTGCCACAAGCTGTCAGACTTTCTCCTTCCTTCCAAACTTTCAAGCGCTCCTTAAAGACCCATCTGTTTAAAGAGGCCTATTCGATGTACCTTAATTAATCATTGCTGTATCAAGAATGACAAAGTGTTTATATAATCCTAATGTCTCAACTGTACCCTAACCTCTTAGTTTGTAAACCCTATTGTATTCTGTAATCCTTGTCTGTTATCCACCATTTATTCCCTGTTTGCTATAACTGCAGTAAAGCACTGCGTATCTTGACAGCGCTATATAAATAAATAAATGATGATGATGATGATGATACAGGGCTTATTATGTTGATCTCCATTTGACCTTTCTTGATATATAAATAAACCTGATATATCACCTCTATCTCCACAAGGGTCCTTGAGCAATGTGTTTGAGGTGTGATTTTCAAAGCACCCAACACCCATTTCCCTTTCTTATTCGTCTGTAGTAGGAAAACATTTTCCTTATGTCCCAGAATCTCCGCCTATGGTTGGGGTAGGCACACATTCCTCCATTACTATGTTCCCTGCTGCTTGTGCTCAGTTCCTACTATCTCACAGAATGTGCAATGGTTCTAGTTTCCAGATTCAAAGTAGGAGAGAGCAGCCAAGGACTGCTGTCAATATTGTTTCACCCACATTGACTATAAATCAGTAAAAATAACTTCATCCAATTTTGTCAGGGACGAAGGGACCAATGAGCTAATGATTGCTGCCCCTGGGGAGAGGGACTGGCAAAATAGTAGTATGGGGCCCATGATTACTGAGGGTAGCCCAGGTAGTGGGGACAGGTAAGTGAGTGCTGCCTATGGCGCTAAAACGTCTTTAGAGTAAGTTTTAGAGTAAATGTCTGGGTTTTCTCTGAAAAACATGTAAAAACCCTTCATGTTGACATTTTTAAAGTTCCAACCCTCAAAATCAAGTGACTGAAGAGCACTGGACAAATCAAAATGAGAGATTTTTTCACATGGTTCAAGGCTTTTGGGGGGGATTTGATTCAAATTTGACTATATAAATTAGTATTTTGTTGTGTGTGTATATATATATATATATATATGTATATATATATACATATATATATATATATATATATATATATACATACATGAAATGAACCTGTGAATAAAAGCACATTTGTTTCACCTTTGAGAATGAGTGCGGGTCCATTCACTGAATTGTAATATGGAATTTTGACCAACGCACCACCATCAGCATAATTTGAACCGGGAGGAGTGCGTTCACTGTACAGACTCTATATATATATATATATATATATATATATATATATATATATATATATATATATATATATATATATATATATATATATATATATATATATATATATATATATATATATATATATATATATATATATAAAGCTGCTCCTGACGAAGATCCCTGTGGGGGATCGAAAAGTTGAGGCTAAATAAACCTTTTTTGTTTTTTGCAACATAAACCCTGTGTGTGCCGCAAGCTTTATTTCTATTGTAAATAACCAGTGCAGTGGCACCCAGGTAGTATCTGAGTCTACAGTGTGCACCATTGCTTCTCATGTGTATGTATATATATATATATATATATATATATATATATATATATATATATATATTAAATGCCCCATATTGTTGGATTTTCAGGTGTAATAAGAACCAATGCGCTTAAAAAGTTATATGAAAAAACTCTATGGCATATTGAATTATATTTTGTAAAATATATTTGAATTATACAAGACTTTGGCCTTCAAGAGGAGTGGCTAAAAAGGATCATGATGTCCCTGAAGATGTTTCTTGACATTGTGATCTGCGCTGGAAGATCCCATAAAGGGCCGGATTCAATTCATTGAGAATATGTTATCTTGTGGTTTATCGTGTGAAAACTCATGGATGAGGTTCAGTTTGAGGAGAAAAAATCATTCCCCAAATTCAGTTCCATAGACTTCAATAGAACTTTCATGTGATAAACCATGAGATCAGTTTTGCTTAATCGAATTGCATCTCAAATTGAATCTCCATGAGTTTTCACGTGATAAACCCTTTTCTCATTGTATGGAATCTAGCCCTATGTGCGTGTTTTCGTCCTATAGTTCGAAAAAGTTGAGTTTTCACAGTTAAAAGTTTGATTACGTTGAGTTTTCAGAGCATCAATCACAGGGCCGGATATAAATAGGGGGCACCCCTAAGCCACCGGCCATTCATCGCCCCCATCCCCTCCCCTTTATCTGCACAAATTTTCATTGGGACCGGAACAACAGGGATTAGTGCATGGGCCGATTGAGCTTGAGCCAGCAAGAATAGATGCATTACGCACATGCATAAACAGAAGCATTTGCAAAAATGAGACATGCTCTGGCACAGAGCAGAGGGGGGACCAGACATGGGGTAGAAGGCAGAGAAAGTATGTGCCTGGCACCCTAGGCCAGTGCCTACTCTGCCTACCCCTAGTTACGGCCCTGGTATCTCATGCGCATCCCCAGTATTTCTGAACCAATGTGGGTGTGGTAGAGCAGCATGCTGCCCCAACAACTTCTTCTGCCCAAGGCCTGGGCCTTGGTGGCCTTTTCACAAATCTTGGCCAATCATACGATACAAATTGACACTCGATTTTGTCATGAGTTTTTCGCGGAGAAATATTGATAAATGAGTTCAATTAGTGGAAGGGAGTTTGTTTTCATAAAAAAACTGAGATTAATTTGAGTTTTAGTGAATGACATCCCTAAATGCTTCCATTTCTATGAGATACCCTCCCTCTAAGTTCTGGTTATCTTGGTGTCCAATAAAATTTTAGGGACCCTCTTGTCAGATAATCACCCTTTTCTTCTTGCAACCCAGTTTAATTTGCATAAGAGCTTCAAATGAACACTAAAAATATACATTCCACTGTATGATTTATATAATTGCCACACTCAAATTCCTAGAAGAATTCCATTAGAGTTCTAATTAGTGGATACATATTTCTGTGTTCCTCATTACCTGTGTCATTTATTCATTCCCCACTGAGAATTCAGTGCAGGTTCTTTCCAGAGGGATTTTAACAAACAGGAGGCTTGGGGTTGTAACTTACAGATGAGAAAGTATTTATAGGGCACCCACATGTGCTTATTGTAATTATAGGAGACATCTACTCAGAGTTTCACATGAAACAGAGCAACACTCAAGGGATTACTGAGCAACCCATAGGTTTACAATGGACTGATAAAATAGAAATCTACTTTACTGTAGATCTTTTGGTTGCCCTGAGCCTCAGAGGGGACAGGATCAAGCAAAACATGGAGAATGTGTTCAACACCAGCACCAGTTTTATCCTCCTTGGCATTGGGGAGATGGAACATTATAAATATCTGTATTGTACTTTTCTGCTTGTAACCTACCTACTCATTCTGAATTTTAGTTCATTCATTATCTTTGTTGTGTTTGTTGATGAAAGCCTTCATGAGCCCATGTACACACTCATCGCAAATCTCATGCTAAATGGGATATTTGGGGCATCGAGCTTCCTCCCAAAGTTAATACTGGACTTGTTCTTATCATCCAAAGTCATCTCACGAGCTGCCTGTTTCATTCAGTCCTTCTGTGCCACCCTTTTCACCTACTGCGAGATCTCTACGTTCACCATCATGGCGTATGACACCTATGTAGCCGTGTGCCACCCATTGCACTATGCCACCATAATGACCAATAAGACTGCTCTGAAACTCATTGCAGGATCTCTGATCTTCAGCCTCATCATTGTTGCCCTCTTACTTCTCATTTCTTCTAGAGTGCCTCTTTGTGGGTCTTACATTAACAATTTTCTTTGTGATTACATGTCCATATTTATTTTGTCGTGTGTTAATAACTCCTTAAATAAGTTATACGGGACCATTGTGTTTACAGCGTACTTAACGGGCACCATTTTAACCATAGCCTATTCCTACTTTAGGATACTTCTCATCTGCCTCAAGGTGTCCAGAAATGCTGGTAAGAAAGCCATTCACACGCTGGTGACCCATGTACTCAATTTTTCCATTTTCCTGATAGGGACCCTTTTTATATTTATCCGATACAGACTAGAGAGCATTAACCTTACTCTTATTTTTCACATTTTGTTCTCTGTTATTGGCTTAGTCTTTCCTCCACTACTTAATCCTCTCATATACGGAATAAGAACAAAAGCACTGAAAGTGAGAGTGATTTCTCAGCTACAAAAAATAATGATTGGCTGATTATTCGTTGACATAAACCTGATCTTTTTTCCACTGTATACAATAAAACATGTGATCACGTGTGCTCAAAAAATTACTTTTTGGTTGGTTTGATGTTTTGTTATGAACAATAGATCTTGCAAGACCTTGACTCTGGGATGGCAGTGGATGTGATCTACTTGTACTTTGCTAAAGCTTTTGATACAGTTCCACACAAAAAGTTAATGGTTAAATTGTCCTGGAATGTGATATTTGTACATGGACAGAAAACTGACTGAAGGATTGATTACAAAGAGGGGTGTTAAATGGAACATTGGACCAGTGTTGTTAGTGGAGTACCTCAAGGGTCTGTCCTTGGCCCTTTGCATTTTAACTTGTTTATTAATGACCTGGATGTGGGAAATGAAAGTACTTAAAGTACTGGGCAATGAAAGTCCTGTTTTATCTTTGCTGATAAAACTATGGTTGCACCAAATCCACTATTTTGGATTCAGCTGAACCCCCAAAATGCTTCACGAAAGATTCAGCTGAATATCGAACCGAACCTGAATCCTAATTTGCATATTAGGGGTGGGAAGGGGAAAACTTGAAAAAAAGCCACGCAATTTCCCTCCCTGCCCCTAATTTGCATATACAAATTAGGTTTTGGATTTGGTTCGGCTGGGCAGAAGGATTCTGAAACCTGCTGAAGAGGGTCTATTCCTGGCCGAATCCCAAACTGAATCCTGCATTCGGTGCATTCCAATATGAGACTAAATTGTGCAGAACTATAGGTTCCATGCAGGATGCTGCCAGTTTGCAGAGTGATTTGTCAAAACTGGGCACCAAACTGGCAACAGAGGTTCAATGTTGATAAATTCAATGTTACGCACTTGGATAGAAATAAATGTGAGTTATATATTAATGATAGTGGGTTGGGGGAGTGGCATAACGATAGAGACAGCAGTTATATCCATTCCACAAGAGAAATATAAAATGTAACTTAATACTAGTAACAATTGGAAAATGATATAAAAAAAGCCCAAACAATTTCACTCTAAACAGAAGCGGGAAACCACAGGACTTATTCACAAATTTCAGACCCAAGCAGTGAGTGGACAATAAAATTGCGCCCGCCTGTAGCACCGGAGACACAGTTGGCTGAAAGCAATCGCAGGTGCATTTTAGGCAAACACCAAAGTGTGTTCCCCTGCCCAATAAAAATACCCTCATGTGTGGATTGAACTTATTGCACGAGGCTAAAGTTTCAGCTTGTCAATAGCAGCAATGATCCAGGACTTCAAACTTGTCACAGGGGGTCACCATCTTGGAAAGTGTTTGTGACACTCACATGCTCAGTGGGCTCTGATTGGCTGTTGAGAAGCTAAGCTTAGGGCTCATCACTAATTATCCAGCAGAAAATGAGCTTCCCCTGTAATATAAGCTGATGCTACAGGTTTGCTGATTATTAAATTCTGATGCTAATTGCACTGGTTTCTGTGCTGCCATGTAGGAATTATGTGTATTAATTACTAATCAGCCTTATATTGTGACATTTCTATTCTATGTGTACTGTATATTGTGAGTGGGTCCCTAAGCTCAGTAAGTGACAGCAGCACAGAGCATGTGCAGTGAATCAGCAGAAAAGAAGACGGGGAGCTACTGGGGCATCTTTGGTGACACAGATCTTTACTGCTAGGGCTGTGGTGAGGCCCCTTGGGGTGAATGATGATGGAACCCACTGATCAAAACTGTGTTAACCTGGGGTAGAGGAGTGGGAGGACTAGGATGGCCCCACTGGTGTCAAGTGACCCCTTGTGTAGGGAGTGTAGTACAGAGACCCAGTGAAGAGATTCTACAAAGAATTACACACTAAGGTAACAAAGAAGTCCTTACAACAAATGAGAGAGTGGGGGAAAGTGTCCCCTGATGAAATCAGGAAGTACCCAAGGGGTAAATGAGAGACAAAGTGTCCTGTGAGGTGATCAGGAAGTACATGAAGGGTATAGAAGTGTCCTGTACTACTAGAACTTGGAATGCTGGAAGCATGACATGGGTACAGGCATGGTCAAAGTATTCACCCAGAGAGGGAAAGTGTCCCCTGAGGAAACCAGGAAATACCTGATGTTTACTGTGAGAATGTACTTGAAGGGGATAGAAGTGTCCTGTACTAGAACTAGGAATGGTGGAAGCATGACATGGCCATGTTGTTGTGGATGTAGACTGGAGACCTGAGACAACACTGATCTATCCCTGAGCAAATTTGCTTAAGAGAGTTAACAGTGACTGACACAGGATATATTACTTACACTTTTAAATGGCAAATAAACCACATCACAGACCCATCAGACCCCTCCATAAACACATCAAAAACAGCTTCCTCAACTTAGCTTGGGAAGCATTGGAGAAAGAGAAAAATATTAGTCAGGAGGTTTTACTTCACCTGTAACCAAAACTAATGTCTCCAATCTGTTATGTTTTGGGTAGCCGAGGATGAGTAGAGTATAACAGTGCTTTATTAGCAGAGTCATGCAGGCATTACACAACTGCAACTTTCACTTTTAAGCTGACATGAAGTATGCACAGTATGTCTTGAGCACAGTGACATCTACAGGCCATTTGTATAAACACCACACAAGCCATGGGGCCATATGATATACTCAATGAAGTACAGGTATGCTCGGGACCTGCGGTTTTCCGGATAACGGATCTTTCCGTAATTTGGCTCTTCATACTAGTCAACTAGAACATCATGTAAACATTAAATAACCCCAATAATCTGGTTTTCCTTCCAATTTGGATTAATTATAACTAAGTTTGGATCAAGTACAAGCTATTTTTAATTACTACAGAGAAAAAGGAAATAGTTTTTAAAAATGTGGATTATTTGCATAACAGGTTTCTGGATAATGGATCCCATACCTGTACTTAAAGTGGTATTACAGAGCTGCCAAATAGAGGTCTGTATGTTTTCTATCAGACAAGTTAACAATGGTTGTTTAGGACTGCACATCACGTCAAACAAATTTAATTGTGAAGTTGGACAATGGGGATGCTGTAGTTAAACCGTGGGGTGCAGTGGTTGGACAGTGCAGTAGTTGGACCGTGGGGCGAGTAGTTAGACAGTGCAGTGCAGTAGTTGGACAGTGGAGTACAGTAGTTGGACCATGGGGTGCAGTAGTTGGACAGTGGAATGCAGTAGTTGGACAGTGTAGTGCAGTAGTTGGACCATCGAGTGCAGTAGGTGGACAGGGGAGTGCAGTAGTTGGACAGTGGGGTGCAGTAGTTGGAACGTGGGGGGGGTAGTAGTTGGACCGTGGGGTGCAGTAGTTGGAATGTGGAGTGCAGTAGTTGGACAGAGGAGTGCAGTATTGGACAGTGGGGTGTAGTATTTGGACAGTAGGGTGCAGTCTTTTGACAGTAGTTGGACAGTGGGCTGTAGTAGTAGGACAGTGGGGTGCAGTAGTTGGACAGTGGGGTGCAGTAGTTGGACCATGAAATCCAGCAGTTGGACAGTGGGGTGCAGTAGTTTCACAGATGGGTGTAGTAGTTGAACAGTGGGGTGCAGTAGTTAGACCGTGGGGTGCAGCAGTTGGACAGTGGAGTACAGCAGTTGGACAGTGGGGTGCAGTTGTTGGAGAGTGGGGTGCAGTAGTTGCACAGAGGGGTGCAGTAGTTGGACAGTGGGGTGCAGTAGTTAGACCGTGGGGTGCAGCAGTTGGACATTGGAGTGCAGCAGTTGGACAGTGGGGTGCAGTTGTTGGACAGTGGGGTGCAGTAGTTGCACAGAGGGGTGCCATAGTTGGACCGTGCAGTAGTTGAGCAGTGGTGTGCAGTAGTTAGACAGTGTGGGTGCAGTAGATGTGATATATTTGGAGTTTGCTAAAGCATTTGATACAGTGCCTCACATTGTCTAATGCAGTGCTGTCCGACTTCTGTGGTACCGAGGGCCAGAAATTCTTCTGGATACATGATGGAGGGCTGATAATGGAAGTAAGTGTTGAACACTCCCTGTTTTCAAACCACACCCACTTTAAACCACATCCATGTAACCATAAGACTATATCAACATTTAGGGGCCGATTCACTAACTTCGAGTGAAGGATTCGAAGGTAAAAAACTTAGAATTTCGAAGTTTTTTTGGGCTACTTCGACCATCGAATGGGCTACTTCGACCTTCAACTACGACTATGACTTCGAATCGAAGGATTCGAACTAAAAATCGTTCGACTATTCAACCAGTCTCTTTAAAAAAAACTTCGACCCCCTAGTTCGCCATCTAAAAGCTACCGAAGTCAATGTTAGCCTATGATATTCCTTCGATCGTTGGATTAAAATTCTTCGAATCGTTCGATTCAAAGGATTTTATCGTTCGATCAAAGGAATTATCCTTCGATCGTTCAATCAAACTATCTGCGCTAAATCCTTCGACTTCGATATTCGAAGTTGAAGGATTTTAATTCCTAGTCGAATATCGAGGGATAATTAAATATAGGGGAGATATGATCACTGTATATAAATATATAAGGGGATATGATCACTACATATAAATATATAAGGGGTATATGATCACTATATATAAATATATAAGGGGATATGATCACTATATATAAATATATAAGGAGATATGATCACTATATATAAATATATAAGGGGGATATGATCACTATATATAAATATATAAGGGGATATGATCACTATATATAAATATATAAGGGGGATATGATCACTATATATAAATATATAAGGGGATATGATCACTATATATAAATATATAAGGGGGATATGATCACTATATATAAATATATAAGGGGGATATAATCACTATATATAAATATATAAGGGGGACTTGATTACTATATATAAATATATAAGGGGGGCAGTAATGAAGAAATAGCCCAGATAAGAAGAAAGAAGGGATGTTACAATGAGAGCTGGTAAGTTGTGGAATTGTCTCCCTAAAGATGCTGTACTGGCAGATATATTAAATAGTTTGAAGAAAGGGTCGGATGGGTTTTTTTTAGTAAGGGAGAAGATATAGGATTACTGATATTAATGCTCCTAGTACAAAGCTGAACGATGGACTGACCCATTTGCTCTTTAAAAATCAGAAATAAATGTTTCCCTTCTCTAAGGCAAAATGGAAATGGCTTTATATGGGTCTTTCACCTCTCTCCGTTGATTAAATTAGAGATAGATAAGCTGGAAAAAATAGGTTGAACTTGATGGACATGTGACATTTTCATGGTCTTCTTCTGTGTAACTATGTATGTAACTACATATGTAATTATGCAGGAATAGGTAAGAGCGGGGGGCAGAGGGGGGTTGTGGATGTGGGGGAGGAAGAGAGTGATTGCAGGTGGCGGGGCCCAGGGTGGTGTGGGGGACCCTAAGGCAGCAGGCCCAATGTGCCCTGGGCCCCCCAGTCTGACACTGTATATGTATGTACTGTAACTATGCAATATAATTCTTCCTTCAGCATATCAAGAAGTCATGAAATGCTTATTTTGCACCTTTTT
Source organism: Xenopus petersii (assembly GCA_038501925.1). Classification (NCBI taxonomy): domain Eukaryota; kingdom Metazoa; phylum Chordata; class Amphibia; order Anura; family Pipidae; genus Xenopus; species Xenopus petersii. Next base: position 28,948 of record JBCGBM010000167.1, on the reverse strand, counting down.
TTATTTTTTATTTTTAAAAACACAGAAATACATTGGGACAAACAGCATCTGTCAGTAATCCTTGTTATGGTTTATTGTCACTTTCATTAACTGTGCCTTAAGGCCCCTGGCCCTCCTGAGAACAGACAGCAGCTTCTTCCTTCTGGGATTCTAACAGACAAGAGGCTCGGGATGGTAACGCCAAGCCAAGAAGGTATTTATAGGGCACCCACATGCACAGGCTGTGACTCTAAGCTGAATTTCACATGGAACAGTGTAACACTAAAGAGACTACTAAGCAAAGAATATGATGCACTGATAAAGCAGGAATCCAATATATTAAAGCTGTTTGTGTTGTACTGAGCTGCAGAGGGGACAGGATTAAGCAAATATGGAGAATGTGTTCAACACCAGCACCAGTTTTATCATCCTTGGCATTGAGGAGATGGAACATTATAAATATCTGTACTGTGGCTTTGTGCTTGTCACCTACCTACTCATATTGCTGTTTAGCTCCCTGATCATCTCTGTGGTTCTGATGGATGAAAGCCTCCATGAGCCCATGTACACTCTCATAGCCAACCTCATGCTAAACGGGATATTTGGGGCATCGTGCTTCCTCCCAAAGTTAATACTGGACTTGTTCTTATCATCCAAAGTCATCTCAAGAGCTGCCTGTTTCATTCAGTCCTTCTGTCTCACCCTTTTTGCCTTCTGTGAGATCTCCACATTCACCATCATGGCGTATGACACCCATTTAGCCGTGTGCCACCCATTACGATATCCAATCCTGATGACCAACAGAATTGCTCTGAAACTAATTGCTGGATTTCTGATCTTCAATATCACCTCTATATTGATTAACACTCTGCTGTCTGCCAGGCTCCCTTTGTGCGGGTCTCACATCAACAACTTCTTTTGTGATAACTTGTCCATCTTTATCCTGTCCTGCATCAATAACTATGTCAATAAGTTATATTCAGACACAATGTTTGCAATTTATATCCCATCCACCATGTTAATCATTGCCTATTCCTACGTGCGGATACTTCTCATCTGCTTTAAGATCTCCAAGAGCGCCAGTAAGAAAGCCATTCACACATTGGTGACCCATTTGTCCAACTTTTCCATATTCATGGTGGGAGTTTTATTTATATTTATCCGATACAGACTCAAAAGCATTAACCTTCCTCTGGTTTTCCATGTTCTGCTCTCCATATTTGGCTTGGCCTTTCCGCCTCTTCTCAACCCCCTTATTTATGGAATGAGGACAAAAGCACTAAAAATAAAGGTGATTTCCCACCTACAAAAAATGATGGTAAAAATATGAGTATTCCCAATCATAACACTTGTGTATGAGACCATTATTTCCTTTCTTTACCAAGCTTTTTGGTGCTGAATAACCCATTTTTTATTTTTGGATAACCAGAAATCTGACACTTAACACTGTATATTTGAACCTGTATTGTTGGACCTGCCGTGTTTCAAATCGGTTTCATCAGTAACGATTAAGAATTTGGCTAATTTTGGATTGTGCTGTAAGATTTAGGGGAGTTTGTTTGAATCAAATATAATTTAAATGATTCTGCATATCCATGTAATGTGTATATATAAATGCCATATACATGTAAATATGTAAGACTGAGTTGGCAGCTTATTGACCCATGTGTGGGGCCATCCAACATGCGTCCCTGATCGATATCTGGCTGATAGTCGGCCAGATGCTGATTGGGCACAGTAAAAAATTCTGTTGGATCGTGGCCGCATCTGTTCGTTGATGTGGTCCCACAATTCAACCACCGGTATTGCCTCCATACTGATCCGATCATTATGCCCAAGGGCCCACGATCAGATAAGCCCGATATTGCCCACCTCAATGTGGGCATATCCGGGAGAAATTTGCTCGTTTGGCAACATCGCCAAACGAGCGGATCTCCCTGTGTATGGCCACCTTAACAGTGCTTATATCTGCCCCCTCCCTTTATCAGTAAAATATGTTAGGACAAAACAGCATCAAAATATTCTTATTGCATTAACAAAAACATTGTGGGTTGTGTGTTTATATCAGTTGGATAATTGCTGAATCACAAATGTTACATAAAGGATTGAAATAACCAGCAAGTCTGACACTTACAGGCCCATTTATTACAACTCAGTTTATCTGGTCGAGGTTTTAAAGAGAAAAACTAGAATTTTTAGAGGGAAAAAAAACTAGAATGTTAAGAGGAAAAAAATGAATTTTTAGAGGAAAAAAAAACTAGAATTTTTAGAGATTTATTTTACCCCAAAGCTGCTTAAAGTCTGTTTTGAAAATACTCAAACCTTTCAAAAGGGTATGTAGAAGTCAATGGCAGATGTCCCAGATTTTGTTAAATTTTATAATCTAATACAGTCAAGTTTTCTTCAATCATACGAATCGAAATTGACACTTGATTATTTTGCTCCGACTTTTGCAAGAAAAATTATTGATCGAATGAATTCAATTTGTGGAAGGGAGTTTGGTCGATCATCACCTCTATGAACTGACCCCAGCATACTGAGAAAAATAAAGGTGTTGCAGTAAAAGAAATACATATTATAGTGAATAAAGTCCCCCCTATTGTAAAATATAAGGATATTATAAGCCACTGAGGAGTTCCATGACCATATAAAAAATGTTTATATACAGGCCATGAAACTCTGAGGTTTCTTCTAATATCCTAATATTTTTCAACAAGGCCTACTTTATTTATTATAATACACACGTTTTAGTGAGTCATGTGACTAAAATGACATCACTACTCACCGTTCATAACTTATGACATCTCTAGTCACCGTTTATAAGGATATAATTTACAGGATCCGGTACATCTATGTTGTGTGTAGCACCGTGGTCCTAGAGGAACGTTGTTTTGTTTCAATGTGTACTGTACAAACGTATATATATATGAAATGACAATAAACTCACTCTTGACTTGAGGATATTCATGGCTTTTGTGTATTATATACCTATTATATATATAGGTGATAATTGATTTTACTATGGTGCATTGCGATTGCAAAGGTGAACAGTGTACCCTCTACTATAATGTATAAGGAGCATATCAAGCTGACTTCTCAAAGGAAGTCGTTTATTTCTATAAAAGTCAACTTTAGATCCATGTGACACAAACTACATGAAGCTCCAGCTGTAACTCCAGCCATTGAAACATCACTGATTATGAAGATACTCTATAGGACTTTCATGGCTCAGGTGTGTTACTATAATATTTTTGACAGACAAGCATGTTATATGCTAAGAAACATCAGTTTATCTGATATTATGACCAGTACTAGTTATGCTCAGTAAAAGAACAGGGTTTTTGTGACTTCCAACACTTGGTTACCCCCCAACCAACATCCCTTCCCCCGTCCTTCATTTTCAAATTAACAAAATTAGGGAAACGGTTATATTTCTGCTGTCACCGTATGAGAGTTTCAAGAATATTATTTTCATCTTCCAAGCCACTGCTTTTTGAGTGGCGCAACTGCCTGGGAACCTCTGCTTAAAGGGGTTGTTCACCTTTGAGATAACTGTTAGTATGATGTAGAGAGTGATATTCTGAGACAATTTGCAATTGGTTTTCATGTTTTATTATTTAAGGTTTTTGAGTTATTTGGCTTTCAATTCAGCTGTTCTTTCATTTTCATTTTAAGCAATCTGGTAGTTAGGGTCCAAATGACCCTAGCAACCATGCATTGATTTGAATAAGAGACTGCAATATGAATAGGAGGGGACCTGAATAGAAAGAAGACTAATAAAAAGTAGCAACAACAATACAGTTGTAACCTTACAGAGCATTTGCTTTTTAGAAGGGGTCAGTGACGGCCATTTGAAAGCTGCAAAGAGTCAGAAGAAAAAGGCAAGTAACTATAAAATCCAATTGAAAAGTTGCTTAGAATTGACAATTCTATAACATACTAAAAGTTACCTTAAAGGTGAACCACTCCTTTAAGAGCAACCACTTGCCTATAATTCTTTAATCTTTCACTGCTCTTAAAGGGTGATAAGAGGGTGCTGATCCCTCTATCATTGAGCACCAGGTTCCAGTTACTGCAGAGTACTGTGCCCAGGGGCGAAACGTGAGCTGTTGCCGCCTGAGACAGCAACCCTGATGCCGCCCCCTCTCCCGCTCCGCGCTTAAAAGTTTAGCGTCGGAGCGGGTCAAAAGGGGCGGTATCACTAGTGCAATGAGCGCGTACTGCGCTTTCTGCACTAGCAGAGTCTAATTTCCGGTTTAAAAAACAGAAATTCGGCTCTTAAAGTTACAGGAGGCAGCTTTTTGCTGCCCCTTGTAACTGCTCACCTTGCCTCATGGCAGGAACGGCCCTGACTGTGCCGAAATTGCTCAGGAACAATTAAACAATTTCCTACAATACCTGTTTCTTATTAGGGATGTAGCGAACTGCCGTTAATGTGTTCGCGAACGCCGTTCGCGAACACCGGCAAAAAAGCGAACAGTTCGCGAACAGTTCGCGAACTTCGAACACTCGATAAAATCGTTCGATCGAACGATCGAAGGATTTTATTCGTATGATCGAAGGATTTTCGTTCAAATCGAACGATCGAAGCTATTCGATCGAATGATTTTAATTCAATCGAATGCTTATAATCGTTCGAACGAATGGAAATCGTTCGATTTTAGCGATCGAATGGTCGAATGGTCGAACGAAATTTTACTTCGAATCGAACGCGAACACCAATTGGCGAACGTCGCGCGACGTTCGCGAACATTCGGCGGACGCGAACAGTCGAAGTTCGCGCGAACTAGTTCGCCGGCGAACAGTTCGCTACATCCCTATTTCTTATAAGTGAGGAGGAAGAGGTTTCTTGTGCTTTGGTCACTGTAGGACCCACCTATATAAGGCAGTGATCATAGGTCCCCAGGTACCTTCAAGACTGTAACGTCCAACATAAAGCACACCTGTAAAAAACAAACATGATTTGTGTAAAATTAAGCTTGTAACCTTAGAGAAACATCAGGGACATAAAATAGAACTCCATGGGTGGAGAAAGCCAAATTTTGGAGTAAAAGCGGTGTTAACTAGTGTAAAATACTTTCTCCACATTCACAAACAAAAATCTGCCTAAATTCCCACTCAAACACCACTTTTACATTTTTAGTGAAAGAAAGGCAGTTTACAGACAGACTTTTATGAATTTGTCTTTCACACATAAAAATAGAGCAAAAACGAGATTTTAAACGACATTTTCTCTGGACATTTTAAAAATGGAGTAAAGCTCAGTATAACTCTTCCCCATATGTCAATTCATCAATTCTAATATAATCTGCTCTGCTTTGGTTCAGCCAATCTTCATCACACACCTCTTGTAGGTGCCCCAATGGGGAATTGGTTAATAGTCAGGGCACAAGTTTCTGTCTAACCCTATAGAAATTAAAGCCTCATTATAATATTAATCTTCATTAAGGGGCAGATTTATCAAGGGTCGAATTTCGAATTTGAAAAACTTCGAAATTCAAAAAAAACAAGCGAGATTAAATCAAAGTTTTTTTGGCCGAATAGCTCAGTTTTCGTTCGAATTTGGATCGTACTAATCAAAGTAATAATGCATTTGAATCGTACAATTCTAAGTTTTTCCCCAAAAAAACCTTTGATTTTTCAAAGTCCACCAATTGACTCCAAATAGGTTCTAGTAGGTCCCCATAGGCTAAAACAGCAATTCGGCAGGTTTTAGATGGAGAATGGTTGAAGTCGAATTTTTAAAGACACAGGACATGATAAATTTTGAAATTCGAATTTTTCGAATTTCACAAAGTACACAAAAATTAGCTCGAAATTTGAATTTTTTTCATTCATGAAGTTTCACTTCAACCTTTGATAAATCTGCCCCTAAAAGCTAAATATAGGTCATGTTGATCGTTTTTCACTGATAGTTCTGCTTTTGTTAGTAATTGTCACTTGAAGTTCCTAAACCTGACTGTTTTTCAAACCTGACTGTTGCTTCTTAACCTGTCAGTTAGAGATGCTAACGGACTCCTGCTGCACAAATATGGCAGCCCCTTCATACAGGAACATGGGGGTAAGAAAAGGTAATGGAAAAGCATCAGGCAAATACTTTTATGGCAAAATTATAAGTAGCATTCAAAGACAAGGTTATGATAGATAATAAAAATGGTTATTTTCTGATGTCAGTATCTCTTTAACAAAACAAGTAAAACACAGATTAAACAAAAAAAAAGTGTATTTTATAAATTTTTATACATGTAAAAGTTTTTCACACTTGCATTATTTTACTAGTTTTAGACTAATGAATGAGGCAATATGAGCAATTTGAGTGAATATATGATCTAAAGAAAAAGGAAAACCTCCCAGCCAAACACATGACCTGAGATAATAAAACATGTTTCTGATACAAATCCCTTTATTATACCAGTAGTTTTGTACTTAGACCTTTGTTACAGCAGTGGAATAACATAAAAATGTAGGCAGATTTAGAAAGCCCAGGTTATCCAGAAAAAAAAATGATGTGTAAATTTCCTAGGTCAAATAAACCCCATCCCCCCGGAAATTCCAATTTGATGTCTAAAGACAAAGTCAGAAAAATGTTGTTAAAATGTCGTGCGAAAGACAAAATTTGAAAAGTGTCTGTTTAAAAGAAAAAATCACAAAAGTGGAGATACAGGTTTGTGAATTTGGTGGGAAATCCGACATTTTTATCTCCACTTTGATTTTGTCTCAAAATCACAACTTTTATGAATCCCCACCCCCTCCCACATGAAAAAGGAATTTTGTCACTGCATTTGTCACTTAGCCCCCTAGACAATAAAGACACATATGTACGTATGCTGTTCATAGACTTCAACTCAGCATTCAATACAATCATTCCTCAGCACTTGAGTGTTAAGCTGAGCATGCTGGACCTGAACATCTCTATCTTCAACTGGATACTGGACTTCCTGACCAAGAGACCTCAGGTAGTCCGAATGGGAAAAAACACCTCCGGTACCATCACACTGAGCACAGGAGCTCCCCAAGGTTGTGTGCTTAGTCCACTGCTGTTCACACTGCTGACTCATGACTGTGTGTGGCAAGTCATGGATCCAATCACATCATCAAGTTCGCTGATGATACAACCGTAGTAGGTCTCATCAGCAAGAACAACGAGTCAGCATATAGACAAGAGGTGAAATGGCTAACGGACTGGTGCTAAGTCAACAATCTGTCTATGAATCCAAACAAAACAAAGGAAATAGTTGTTTACTTCAGGAGAATACGTGGGGATCATTCTCCACTGTACATTGATGGATCTCCGGTGGAAATTGTCAAGAGCACCAAATTCCTTGGGGTACATCTGGCGGAGAACCTCTCCTGGTCCCTTAACACCAGCTCACCTTCCACCACCCATTCTCACTATTTTCTACAGAGGGTATATTGAAAGCATTTTATGCAGCTGCATCACTACCTGGTATGGAAACTGCTCTGTATCAGATCGCAAGATCCTGCAGCGGGTGGTGAGGACAGCGGAAAAGATCATTGGGGTCTCGCTTCCTGCCATTATGGATATTTACCACACCCACTGTCTCCAGAAGACTTCCAGCATTGTCAGGGATAGCACCCACCCTGCACATGATCTCTTTACCCTCCTGCCATTGTGTAAACGTTATCGCAATATTCGAGCGCTGACTTCCAGAATGCGAAACAGTCTATTTCCACAAGCCATCAGGTATCTCAACTCCCAAGGACTGAGCTGAATATATTCATAAGGAACTGAAATGTCCACTTTGCCCAGCATGACCGTGTACTAGAGTTGTTGTATAGCACCGGAGGGTTCTGGAGGAACGTCATTTAATTTATACTATATACTGTATTTACTGTATATGGCTGAAATGACAATAAAATCCACTTGACTTGACTTGAATGTTAGTAACACTCCTTGCTGAGAAACATGGAGGGAGCAATGTTACATCCCATAGCAGCACCTCAATAGTTCTGGGAAAAGTTATATTCAGAATGGAAACAGCTGCATTTTATGAGAACTCTGTGTACAGTAGAACAGTGGTTATATACAGTAACTATTCTATTTCTGCTAATAAATATCTAAATGTATGAGCTTTGTGGCTGTACCAGTAGTACCTGTGAGTAGCTGTTCCTACAGGTATTATAGTGGGGCTTTAGAAAGGGGGCATGGTCTAATTGATTTGTGTAGTAAAGGAACCTCTTTCTACTAGTAACCACCAGAAGACAAAGACGAGAGGCCTCAATAGAAATCGAAGTAATAAAACGACAATAAAGCTTTTGCCTCGCTGAACAAGTATATTTCATTGGCTGTTTAGTGACCTGACAACCAAATCAATTCTGAACTAAAAAGTTGCTATAAAAAGGTTACAGTGGGTTCTCCACACTCCAATAGTGACCAAAAAGCCAGGCTCAGAGACATCTCTTCCCATCAATGTGCAACCAAGGCGACTTTACACATAATAATGTTAGCAGGGCCCTCTTCACCTTTTGTATCAGTTACTGGTCTCTATGTATGTCATGTGTATGTTCTTTGTATAAACCCATGTATTGTTTAGCACTGTGGGATATGTTGTGCTCTAAAATACATTCTTAATTTTAAGGTAACCAGGAGGTACCCGAGGTGAGAGATGGGAAGTGATCTGTGAGGTAACTAGGAAGTACCTGAGGGGAGAGATGGGAAGTGTTCTGTGAGGTAACCAGGAAGTATCCAAGGGGAGAGATGGGAAGTGTTCTGTGAGGTAACCAGGAAGTACCCAAGGGGAGAGATGGGAAGTGTTCTGGGAGGTAACCAGGAAGTACCCGAGGGGAGAGATGGGAAGTGTTCTGTGAGGTAGCCAGGAAGTACTTACAGCAAATGAGACTAAGACAGATAAGTAATTTATTTTATGCAAATGTGTGAGTTTTTGTTTTGGAGGGAGAAAATGTAGTTTAGGAGTTATATACAAATGACTAGTTATCTGGGACTGAATGTTGTTAGCCTAGGCTTGGCTATGGGCTACTGTGTATCATTCAGTAGAAGCCGTGTGTGTGTCTGGAACAAACCAATGCCTATGAGACATGTAACCTTTTGCCTGCTGCATATTTGTAACACCAAAAACTCCCCACGTCCCTCAAAAAATCATGGCGGGTGCAAGTTACCAATTTATGACCACAAAAAATGGGCAACAGTGTGGCTCATTGATTAAAGACTTGTCATTGTGAATATTTACCTCTTAAGTGGCAGGGTAAGGGGCAAGCTTGAAGTGGAATAGGGCAACTTGGGTGTGGCCAAAATAAATATATAAGGGACAGTAATGAAATAAAGAAAGTACAGAGAAGAGCGACTAAACTGATAAAGGGAATGGAAGGGATCAGTTATGGGGAAAGGCAAGTTGGGATTGGTTACACTGGAGAAGAGACAGTTAAGAGGAGATATGATCACTATATATAAATATATAAGGGAAATGTATTTTATCATATAATATATAATTCACCAGTAGATCCTCCCACCAGACACAAGGAGGCCAAACAGATAAGAAGAAAGAAGGGATGTCACAATGAGAGCTGGTAAGTTGTGGAATTGTCTCCCTAAAGAGGCTGTACTGACCGATACTGTACATCAGATAGTTTGAAGAAAGGGTCGGATTCATTTTTAGTAAGGGAGAAGATACAGGATTAGTGATATTAATGCTCCTAGTACAAAGCTGAATGATGGACTGGCCACATTGTGTGTTTTATCAGTTGGATAATTGCTGAATCACAAAGTTAACATAAAAGATTTAAATAACCAGCAAGTCTGACACTTACGGGTCCATTTATTAAACCGCAAATTGAACTGGTCAAGGGAAAAATTTGAATTTATAGAAGAAAAAAAACTAGATTTTTTAGAGATTTATCATACCCCAAAGCTGCTTAAAATCTGTATCTAAAAATGCTCCATCTCAAACCTGTCCAGGTCATATAGATGTTAATGGCAGATGTCCCTGAAGTTGTTTGTTGCCATTGTGATTTGTGCTGGATAATCCAATAAAGCTGAGTGTTTGGAGAGGCAATCGTACGATTCGAATTAGCACTTTATTTTGTCGCAACTTTTTTTGCTCAGACTTTTTCAAGAAAAAAGTAAGGGTGGAAAATATCAGCACTGTTAGGCACACAGAATATTTACATTTAGGCGGTACAGGTATGGGATCCATTATCCGGAAACCTGTTATCCAGAAAGCTCCGAATTACGGAAAGGTCTCCTATAGACTTCATTATAATCAAATGCTTAAAACTGATTTCCTTTTTTATCTGTAACAATAAAACAGTAGCTTGTACTTGATCCCAACTTAGATATAATTAATCCTTATTGGAAGCAAAACCAGCCTATTGGGTTTATTTAGGGGGCGATTAAACAAGGGTTCGAAATTCGAAATTGAAAATACTTCGAAATTCGACCATCCAATTGAATTATATAATTTTTTTTCATCGAATTTGGCCATTTGCGATCAAAGTAATTTAAGATTCGAAGGATTTCAGCAATCGATCGAACGATTTTTCTTCGACTTCAAAAAACTTAGAAAAATGCTGTAGAAGGTCCCCATAGGCTAACACAGCACTTCAGCAGGTTTAATTTGGCGAAGTATTGAAGTCGAAGTTTTTTTAAAGAGACGGTACTTCGATTATCGAATGGTCGAATATTCAAACTATTTTACGAGTCAAAGTCGTAGTATCCTATTCGATGGTCGAAGTATCCAAAAAATTACTTCGAATTTTGAATTTTTTTACTTCGAAAATTCCCTCTAATTCACTTCGACCCTTGATAAATCTGCCCTTCAATGTTTACATGATTTTCTAGTAGACTTAAGGTATGAAGATCCAAATTATGGTAAGATCCCTTATCCGGAAACCTCAGGTCCCAAGCATTCTGGTTAACAGATCCCATCCCTGTACATTACTTTTTATTATAGGCAAGTTTTGAGTCATGTGACACAACGGAATTCAGTAAGTCTTGACTGTGACTTGTGATATAACTGATTACAGTATAAGGATATTTTCTATAAGATATTCATGGCCCAGGTGTGTTATTAGTAATATCCATTTGGGATGTTGCAAGATACTGATATGAGTAACAATTAAATGTGCATATAACTGTTAAACCAATGAGAATTTGTAATAAATGTGCCTTTGGGAACTTGATTAGAGTAATATTTTTTGTTTTGGGGTACAGTACCCGAGTAGAATCTTTAGACATTACTTCTTGCCCAGTATGTGCAGATACGGCCTCTGCAGAGCTGTCAGAGTTTCTGTATTTCCCAAATGGACACTCAGTAGCTCCTGGTCTTGGGATGAAACCCAAGGTGTGAGCAAATAGTATAAATTGGTAAGTAATGTACATTTGAATATATCAATGTATTTTCACTATGGACACTAATGGGGGAATGAAATAAAAGTCGTTAACGGAAAAAATATTCGCAATGCAAAAAGTTATGCATTTGTTCAAACAAATTTCCCTTTGTGCAAATTTAATATAGTTTCAGCGAACTCGGGAACTGTTTAGTGACCACTTCAGACAGGGGAAGAAGGTTTGCGATTTTTTTTAAGTTTGCGTCAGTGCGCAGTGAATGTAATAAAACTTCTTACTGAAGAATTTGGTTTGTTTGCTCTAGGGATGCACCGAAAATTCAAATCAAAACTTGAATTTTCTAGTTTTTTTTTATGGTCAAAACTGTCAAATTCGACTGGGAGTTATTCAAATTTGATTTGTTTTTCTAAAAAATTGTAATTAGAATTTCGAGATTTAAGAGCCCTTTAAGAACTCGAATTCAACTATTCGCCGCCTAAAACCTGCCGAATCGCTGTTTAAGTCAATGGGAGAGGTCCAGGGATCAATTTGGAGTTGTGTGCAGCCTTCATGACCTTGTATGATTGATTGTATAGTAATAACTTCAGTATAGCTTAATATTCAATTTCTATTTATTAATTGCAAGCTGGAAATAGGATATTGAGGCTAATAATTAGGGGGGAAAAATGACAAAACAAATAAAAAACCAATAGCCTAGAATAGGTTTTTTTTACATTTTCTAAAATGTAAAATAAATGTTAACTTCCCCTTTAAAATGCTTTTTCTTCCAACGCACCCACTGGTATCCCCTCTGTTGTGGCCCTCTAGTATATAAAAAGCCCCACTAGTATATTGTCTGTATGAATTTTGCCACATTAAACCACTCAGGGCTGGAACTAGGGGTAGGCAGAAGAGGCACCTGCCTAGGGAACAACACTAGGGGGCGCTGTGCGGGTACCTGTCCATACGTGCGCGCATGTTCATGAGATACAGGGGGAGCAGGTTGGCCGCCCGGGTTGCCTAGGGCGCCCTGTCGGCTTGGTCCGGCCCTGAAACCACTGCCACAAGATTCGGAGATGTTGCAGTGAATGTTCTTTGGTGCTGTTTTCTTTCTGTTCTTTGAGATCCCATGTCAAATTATTTCTCTTTATAGTCATTCAGCCTGTGCCACAATGTTGCTCTTTCCAAAATGTTTTTGGTGGATAATTTAGACAGTGACAATATTTTTGCCTGTGCCGAGGGAGGGTTGGATGTGCCCCTAAACCTGCCCCTGTGCTCCAACATCAGGTCTGTGTTTCTGCACTAGTAAAACTGTGTAATCCCTCTAAAAATACACAATGTCTTTAGATGGTAAGCTCTGTGGGCCAGAAGCCTTATCGCTTCTATATCTCTTAAAGGGTACTTAACTATTAGTATGATGTAGGGATGCACTGAATCCATGAATCCTTTGTGAATGATTCGGCCGAATACTGAAGCAAATCCTAATTTGCATATGCAAAATATGGGTAGGAAGGGGAAAATGTTTTTACTTCCTTGTTTTGTGACAAAAAAAATCACGTGATTTCCCTCCCCACCCATAATTTGCATATGCAAATTCAGATTTGGTTCGGCCAGGCAGAAGGATTCGGCCGAATCTGAATCCGGCCGAATCCCGAACCGAATCCTGAACTTGGTGCATCCCTTGTATGATGTAGTGATATGATTTGCAATTTGTCTTCATTTTTGCATTCATCATACTAGCTGTCACCTTTCCGTAATGAGAACCATTTCCATCCAACGCATAAGCAGTTGTCTGCCAGTGCAACCAGCTGTAAGAAGGCAAAATGCAACAAAAAGGTTAACGTGGCTCCAACGCTGAATTTTTCCACCTGTCACTCAAAGACTGGAAATGTAAAATGTATGTGCCCCTGCTATACCCAGACCTGGCCACAAGGTGCCGCTGTAGCAAATGTATCATGGCTAAATATATTTACTATATACTGCCCAATGTCAAAATTAGCTTCTCTTTTTTTTTTGCTTATTTCAGGGCAATCTGGGCACCAGGGTTGAGGTGCAAGCATGACAGGAGGTAAAATCCGACCCACACCCGACTATAACCCACCCTCCAACTTCCCCCAACTTCCGGGTTCCTTTTATAGACCTGCGCCCGCTGATGATGTCACAAAAGAGGCGGGGTGAGCAGGTGCGCGTCTATAAAAAGGAAGCCAGCATTGCAAGTCCACCCGCAAACGGGGATGCGAGGTCAGGCTGAACTCACCCGACCCTCAGGTATTGGGACGGCCTGCACATCACTAGTAGCTGACCTTAAAATGATTGTATAATAATAACAAAAATATTGCTTTAATATTCAATGTCTATTTATTAGGGATGCACCGAATCCAGGATTCAGTTCAGGATTCGGCCTTTTTCAGCAGGATTCGGCCGAATTCTTTTGCCAGGCCGAACCAAAACCTGAATTCTAATTTGCATATGCAAATCAGGGACAGGGAGGGAAATCACGTGACTTTTTGTCCCAAAACAAGAAAGTAATTTTTTTCCCCCTTCCCACCTCTAATTTGCATATGCAAATTAGGATTCGGTTCGGTATTCAGCTGAATCCAAAATAATGGATTCGGTGCATCCCTACTATTTATTTACTGCAGGCTGAAAATAGGATATTACGGCTAATAATTAGGAAAAAAAGATGAAAAAATATATATAAATGTTAACTTCCCCCTTAAAATGCTTTTTCTTCCAACGCACCTACTGGTATCCCCTCTCTTCTGCCCCTGCTCTATAAAAAGCCCTGTTGGCATATTGTCTGTGTGAATTATGTAGTCACACCCTTATTACACCCCCACCTAATGGGTTTACATTTTTTAGTGGTGAGCACAACTTGCCCTTTTTATTATAGTTTATATCCCAGGCTACACCACTCCCTGCAGCCAATAGCGACTCCCTGCATTCTGGCTTACACCATTACAGGCTCATTTCCCCCATTGCCCACATGGCCCCCCTATCCCTTACTGTGGCCCCAAGAGAAGAATGAGGCAAGAGGCGCAGTGGGTGTAACAGAAATGCCATTTATTTATAACACAGGAAACACAAAAACCATAAACAGAAATGTACAGTAACTTAAAGCAACACAAGCAGTGTAACACACAGCTCACCACTAGGGGCAGCACAGCACCATGAGGTAACAGAACTGGGGGATTATGTTGCAGTCTCTCCCACTGCCCGGAGTTTTCTGTCTGACCATAGGAAAGAGAGCAGCACATCAGTAGGAAGTACAGAGAATTAGAGCTCTGTACTTGGGTAAGTACTGGGGGAGATTGGATTCACTTACCCAGGGGGAGATTCCTGTCTGACCATGGGAAAGAGAGCAGTCCAACAAGTACAGAGAATCAGAGCTTTCTACGGGTGTAAGTACCGGGGGAGATTGGATTCACTTACCCAGGGGGAGGTTCCTGTCTGACCATGGGATAGAGAACAGCCCAGGAGCAGGAGGTACAGCGAATCAGAGCTCTGTACCTGGGTAAGTACTGGGGGAGATTGGATTCACTTACCCAGGGAAAAGTTCCTGTCTGACCATGGGAAAGAGAACAGCCCAGGAGCAGGAAGTACAGAGAATCAGAGCTCTGTACCTGGGTAAGTACTGGGGGAGATTGGATTCACTTACCCAGGGGTTACAAGTGGGATGATAGGACCTTGTCCTGCCCATAAGGGTCACTTTTATGTTGACTTCTGTGCAATCCCAAAGAAATTGCACAAACACAGGAAGAATGGAGAACAAGATGTCAATCCTGCAACAGTGTCATTATCATATCTGTGATGTCATAACCAAGTATAACGAGCACTCATTCAAATAAATCGACAAAGCTTGAGAATTAGGAACACTTTTTCCCCTTGACTGCGCCAGGTTATCTGGTCAAAGTTTATTGGAAAACCCAATTCACAAATCACATGACCATTTCATCCGCATTCTTGAAACAGAAGCTAAAGGGAAGCGATTGTGACGTCACAATTGTAAAAGGAAACAGTGCAATTTAGAGAAAGTAGTGCAACCCAGGCGACGGGGGCCCGGGGGATACATTCACAGGTGCTACTCAAAGTGCAAAGGCTTCTACACACTCACACACATTGTATATATACAGCACAAAGGTCATTACACTGATACAAGAGAGGACACTTGATTGTATTAGAAATCCTGGTGAAGCGTTGGTCACTACTAAGAGACTGTATATGACCAACTTCAACAGGCCAAATTCCAGGGGATTTTCCACCTAGATAAGCCACTCCAATCTGCCAAGTTCTTACTAGCAGGCAATTAGAATCTTCTACTTCCTATTTGTGGGCTGTTCTCTTTCCCAAGGCCATACAGGGTACAGACTGATACTGGAAATGAATGGGGTCTACCACTGCATTGAAGTCAAAGAGCATAGGAAGCCTATTGGATGAAGCAAGATCTACCCCTAGCGGGCAAGTCTCATAGAGCAATTTCACAATCAAAACTAAGCTCCGCCCCCACCAGATCATGGGAAAGAGAGCAGCCCAGGAGCAGAAGTACTGGAGTAGCCGGGAGAGGTTAGTAGTGGGTCTAATGCAAAGAGTTACTGTTTCTTTACCAGCAATGACATTAAGCAATAAAGTCTCTTGCTGTAAGTTATACAAAACCACTTACCTGCCGTGTAAAGTCATTAAAATCAGCTGGTTTTTCTGATAGTAATATAGATTATATTAATGCTCAGGGCAGGGCTGTGCCTTATGAGACACTCTGCTATGAAACACACATTCGGGTAACAGTTCCCCCCAAAAAAAATCACTTTTAATATTGGATAGGTAGACGTTAAAGGGGACCATCACCCCCTAATGAGAAATCACAGGAAAAAAAACCCTTGAAATTCAATATAATGCAGATTTTAAAAGCTTCTTAGACACGACGGCTCTGCATGGGCGGGTTTATAGGCAATGGAAACACCCTTTTAAAGCAGCCAGTCATCTCTGGGCCAATCAGCTGAGACGTCATAGTGGTTTCCCCCAGCCCTGTCCTATCTCAGCCTCAATGGCTATAGGGAACTCACCCCAGCCTTAAAGGGGTGGTTAACCTTTGTTATATTATAGGATGGCTATTTCTAAACAACTTTTCCATTGGTCTTCATTATTTTATTTTTTTTATAGTTTCTGAATTATTTGCCTTCTTCTTCTGACTCTTTCCAGCTTTCAAACGGGGGTCACTGACCCCATCTAAGAAAAAAACCAAATGCTCCGTAAAGCTACAAATGTGTTGTTATTGAAACGTTTTATTACTGGTCTTTCTATTAAGGTCTCTCTCCTATTCATATTCCAGTCTCTTATTCCTATTGATGCATGGTTGCTAGGGGAATTTGGACCCTAGCAACCAAATTACAAACTGGAGAGCTGCTGAATAAAAAGCTAAATAAGTCAAAAACCACAGATAATAAAAAATTAAAACCAATTGCAAACTGTCTCAGAATATCCCTCTCTAAATTATACTAACAGTTAATTTAAAGGTAAACAATCCCTTTAAGTAATTTGCTACTAGTGGTCTGTAGTAGTGGTCTGTGCCCTCTCTGAAATGACAATTTCTAGTGATAGAACAGTATAAACACTCTATGTTCTACAATTGTTAAACACTGGCAGAATTTGCACCAACACAGCCGCAGCAACCAATCATTAATTATGAATTATTATTATAACGCTACACTCTGATTGGTTGCCAAGGGTTCACAATTTCCCAGTAATAAATGGAACCCTATTGTGTTGCACACGAGCACTGGCTTGCCTCTCTGCCACAATTTTGCGCTACATGTTTGTAAACAACTCCCGGCATCCCTCAAATAACTACATAATTGTCTTCGCAATTCTAACGTTGAAAAGCGCCTGTGTCTTTAAGCACAATGCCAAAATGAAATCAAACACAACTCTGGTATTTAACGCTACACGCCTTATCGATGAAAACTGGGGATGCACCGAATCCAGGATTCGGTTCAGGATTCGACCTTTTTCAGCAGGATTCCGATTCGGGCAAATCATTCTGCCCGGCCGAACCGAATCTGCATATGCAAATTAGGGGAGGAAAATCGCGTGACTTTTTGTCACAAAACAAGGAAGTAAAAAAAAAATTCATTATTCGGCCGAATCTTTTGCGAAGGATTCGGTGCATCCCGATAAAAAAAAAAAAAACGACGCTATTTCTACGGCAAAACCAAATGATTTTCATCTCCACGCTTCTCGGTCGCTAAAATATTGATATATAAACGCATGCAATACGGGAAAAAATAAACGGAAACAGAGCAGGCGTGGCTCCTGTACAGAATATTTATACATCATATAAAATGTATAAAAAAATTATAATAAATTAACAAGAAACAGGCAAAACAGACAAAGAACTGTAACGCCCTCCCCGGTGCCACCTGATAGGACGGGAGAGGAATGGGCCCCTCTGTGACACCGACCCCGCCGGGGTGAAGGCTTAGTGCAACTCATGCAGAACATCAAGCGCCTTAACAAGATGCTGTAAATGATTTGGTCAAAAAAGGACAAAAAGAGGGATATCAGAGAAATATGACTCAGGTGAGTCCGTCCGCTCTTCAGCTTATAAAGTGTTCTGCCCAGGGCATTATGGGTCACCCACTAGGAGCAGCTACATCCCTGCAGTCAGTAGTCGGGACACCCTATGGCTTAGCCAAGGCAGGGATCAACTCTGCTTGCTCTTTGGTAATCGCCATCTCATTTTTGGTGTGTAAGATATGGTCGCCGTAACGTTACCGACACAGTGATGGGGTGCTTTGGTGGGAAGAAGATTTACACACAGCGGCAGATCAGGCCATTCCTGCTGGGTTCCAGGAAATTCTCCACTAGAGAACTGATGACCTTTTTCAGCTCTTCTTCCAAGAAAGACCTTTCTCTAGCGGGAGAAGAACAGGCAGAATTGTCAGTGGTTACTTAGAAGGAGGGAATCAGTTATAATAAAGGGAAAAGGGCAGCCAGTGAAAATCTGGTTACTTACCCTTGGCCTGGAGAGCCGCACATCTCAGCATAGTACTTTATCTTGGGCTCCGTCCCGCTGCTTCTCAGGGTGGCAACACAGCCGTTCTGAAAGGTGAAGGTCACCATCTGGCTGCTCTTACTCACCGGCAGGACCTGCGCATAAGGAGAGCACAGTGGGACAAAGTAAATACCTGCACAGGAGTAACTAGTGGTGGTTCCAATCAACACTAAACATTAACAACTTCCTATCAAGTAACTAAGAACCATTAAATGGATGTTGCACCTTTAAATTACCTTTTAATATCTAATAGAATGGCTCATTCTAAGCAACATTTCAATTGGCCTAATTTTTTTATAGTTTTTGAATTATTTGCTTTCTTCTTCTGACTCTTTCCAGCTTTCAAATGGGGGTCACTGACTCCATCTAAAAATACTCTGTAAGGCCACAAATGTATTGTTATTGCTACTTTTTATTCCTCATCTTTCTATTCAGGCCTCTCCCATTCATATTCCTGTCTCTTATTCAAATCAGTGCATGTTTGCTAGTATAAGTTGGACCCTAGCAACCAGATGGCTGAAACTGTAAACTGGAGAGCTGCTGAAAAAAAAGCCAAATAAGTCAAAAACCACAAATAATAAAAAATGAAAACCAATTGCAAATTGTCTCAGACTATCCCTCTCTACGTCATACTAACAGTTTATTTAAGGGTGAACAACCCCTTTAAAAGCATCCTGGAACAGGCACAGTAAACCCAATCTATTCATTGCCAAAAGAGTGAAGAAATATTGCGATTTTACGTTGAAGGAACTATTTCTGCATAACGTGTAGTATTATTATTGGATAGAAAAGCAGATCAACCCCTTAAATTACATTTTGCTGGAAGAACCGGAGGCAGAATCAAAATAAAAACAGCTTAAAGGAATTGTTCAGTGTAAAAATAGATAGGCTGTGCAAAATAAAAAATGTATCTAATATAGTTAGTTAGGCAAAAATGTAATGTATAAAGGCTGGAGTGACTGGATGTGTAACACAGAGATACACAGTTTTTATTTTTACACTGAACTGTTCCTCTAAGGGCTGGGCAATTAGACAGTGGGTGCAGACCCGAATACACCAATCAGACGTACAGATTTCTCATTCAGTTGGCTGCTGTCATAGCCCATGGTCACATCTCTAACATGAAGGATGCCGTACGGGCCGCAGAACTGGGGGTATCTCTTTGGGCCACTGTAGTTCCGCAGACGCTCAAATATCCTTCTGATGGTGGCCGGGTCGTAGCACAAAAAATAAGAGGTCTTTGAAATGTGATAACCATACCTGGAAAAAGTCACAATAAAAAAAAATAAATAATTTGCAGCGTTCCTAACTTGCTTTACAGCAGAGGTTCTCAGATACACTAACCATCATGACAATTTCATTTTTATAGAGCTCGCTAACAACAATTTTCTTTAGACATTCTGCACAATCAGTATTCTACTTAAAGGAACAAGTTACTCAGTGCCTAATAAATGGCATCAAATGAGTAACTCTCCATCCTTACGTCTCATAGATTGTCTCCAGCTGCTGCTCCATGGTCACACGGTTACTATCCAGAAAGGCGGCCATTTCTGCCACAACCACAGCAGCGCTCACTCCATCTTTGTCCAGCACCGACGTTCCGCACATAAAGCCTGGGAGAAATAGCAAACGCCAATTGTAAATTAAATTGTTCAAGTCCCCAACTAAAAACTGGGCAAAGCAGTACAGTCGTCATTTATAAAATATATACAAAATAAATCTAGCGCTGGGCAGCCAATAGCAGGGAGATTGAGAATTTTGACTACAATATGTGGCCTTAAAGGGGAAGTAAAAGTAAAGTGTAAAATAGAATAAGGCTAGAAATGCTGTATTTTGTATACTAAACATAAACATGAACTTACTGCAACACAAGCCTAATAAAACAAATGATTTATGCTTTCAACGTTGGCCACAGGGGGTCACTATCTTGTAACTTTGTTATACATCTTTGCAAGACCCAGACTGTGCACATGCTCAGTGTGGTCTGGGCTGCTTAGGGATCGTCATAAATTATCAAAACAAGTCAAATAATATCTGCCAGAAATACAACAAGACTGATTAATAATCAGAATATACAGACTGCACTGGGTCCTGTGTTGTCATGTAATCTAATGTGGATTTTAGAGTTTTTGTATTGTTTAATACAAACTTTCTCCAACTCTGCAGAACCAGTGGCTACAGCAAAATAATCCTCCAAATAGAATCCCAGTTTATCTGTTTAAATCTGGCTCCATGATCTTTGTCCCTGCAGCTGGGGTTGGAAACAGTAAAGGGGATGTAAAGGCAAAAATAAAATCCAATACAAATCTCTACACAGTCGCCGACTGCTCTACAGGGAAACAAACAAAGCTGCTTGAGTTCTGCATGGCTGGGAAGTAAGGTGAGGGCTCCCCCTGCTGTACATAAGTATGATTGTTTCCCTGCAGAGCAGTTAGGGACCGTCTGACAATTCCTATCCACAGCAGTAAATGAAGGGGGAATTTCACTGCATACAGTCAGGTTTCATCGGCACACATTTTTAAATAAAAGTATATTGGAGATAGGTTTCTTAAAAAAAGTAAAAATGGGATTTTATTTTTTAGCCATTACATGCCCATTAAACTACTTGCCCCTCCCACTAATGTCTAAAGATACTACAGCTATGGGATCTGTTATCCGGAAACCAGTTATCCGGAAACCAGTTATCCAGAAAGCAGAGAGAGAAAAAGGCAGGATTGTAATGTAGTTGGTAGACGAGATAGATGATCTTCCAGCTATTGGTACAGGTATGGGATCCGTTATCTGGAAACCTGTTATCCAAAAAGCTCTGGATTATGGAAAGTCTGTCTCCCATTGACTCCCATTTTATCCAAATAATTTGCATTTCTAAAACTGATTTCCTTTTTCTGTGTAATAATAAAACAGTTATTTGTACTTGATCCCAACTAAGATATAATTAATCCTTATTGGAAGCAAAACCAGCCTATTGGGTTTATTTAATGTTTACATGATTTTCTTGTAGACTTCAGGTATGAAGATCCAAATTACAGAAAGATCCGTTATCCGAAAATCCCCAGATCCCGAGCATTCTGGATAACAGGTCCCGTACCTGTACTATGACACAGTGTAGAATCCCATTGTCCTAGTTATAAGATGATTCGCTGGGTTTATTACCTTTAACACACAGCAATATATATTTTGTGGTTTCTACACATAACATGGGAGTGGGTTAATAAGTGGGACACCCTAATACCTAGGGAGTATTAGAAGAACTCATTACAACCCCAACAGGCGTGAGACATCAATGTGGAAAATACACTGGAAATACACTGATTGGTTAATGCAGCCAAGAGCACTACTAATGTGAATGCTACAACCAACCCCCCCCCCCCACATTAGGTCCCAGCACCCTGCCCTTCAACTATAAAAAATTATATCGCATCTGATAGAAGTAGGTTACCTATAGATTCTTCAAATGCAAATACAACGGTTTTCCCATCATCCAGGAGACTTTTCACCCGGTTTCCAATCCATTTAAATCCTGGAAGGGTTTCCTGTAATGGAATAAAACCAGTCAATTAAGAGGACTTATTAAATATCCTTATCATTTACAGTAGGGGTACATTATGCCTTATAATACATGAGTGATACTCAGAGTTCCCTGTATAACTCAGCCTGCAGCCTTGTGCCTTTATATGGTCACATAATCCCTCAGTGACTTCTAATATCCTTATCATTTACAGTAGGGGGTACATTATCCCTTATAATACATGAGTGATACTCAGCATTCCCTGTATAACTCAGCCTGCAGCCTTGTGCCTTTATATGGTCACAGAACAACCCCTCAGTGACTTCTAATATCCTTATCATTTACAGTAGGGGGTACATTATCCCTTATAATACATGAGTGATACTCAGAGTTCCCTGTATAACTCAGCCTGCAGCCTTGTGTCTTTATATGGTCACAGAACAACCCCTCAGTGACTTCTCATATCGTTATATATATTGCCGCGTGTTATATATCAGTGAGGAGTATCATACCCAATACACACACATATGAAGTTGAATGCTTACCTCATAGTGGAAGCCTTGTTTGCTGGCAATAGAGTGCAGGATACTAGAGGAGACGGTGGTCCCCAGCATATAAACATCACTCACATCAGATCTATCGGAGCAGGACTTATCCCAGCAGTAGAACATCCACCAGCCCAGCAGTGCAGCCAACTCATTGCCAGTGAAGACTTTCCAGCGGCCCCTGCAAGATACAAGCCAACAGTCACTAACCAGTGGCCCCCGGGTATTGGACATCACACGTGCAGCTAACTATAAAGCACAGTAACTAGTCCCTTTCCTTTTAACCAGCCTTCATCCTATTCTTATCCATCAGGATGAGAAGCATCTTAAAGTTAAAGGGGTGGTTGACCTTTTAGTTAACTTTTAGTAGGTTAAAGAATGGCGGATTCTAAGCAACTTTCCATTTGGTCTTCATTATTTGTTTTTCTTTTTCGTTTTTTTCATTATTGGACTTATTTCTCGGACTCTTTTCAGGTTGCAAATGGGGGTCACTGACCCCATCGAATAAACAAGTGCTCGATAAGGCTACAAATGTATTGTTATTGCTACTTGTTATTCCTCATCTTTCTATCCAGGCCTCCCCTATTCGTATTCCTGTCTCTTATTCAAATCAGTGCATGGTTGCTAGGGCAAATTGAACCCTAGCAACCAGACAGCTGAAACTGCAAACTGGAGAGCTGCTGAATAAAAAGTTAAATAAGTAAAATTAACACAAATAATAAGAAATTAAAACCAATTGCAAATTATCTCAGAATATCCTTATCTACATCATACTAACAGTTAATTTAATTTAATTTCCAAGCATTACCCCAGTTTAACCTCATTGTCTGGTTGTGGCTTCAATGCGACTATTTATGTCTGCACATATTCTGTTTTTTATTAATCCAACTATACAATGAAAAAAGGAAACAAAATTAACGCTTCTCTTCCTGTTCAGGACCTCCGTCCCTTATGTTTCAGTTTGTCATTTAAACCTTCGCCTGGTTGCTAGGGCCACTGATTACAGCAACCAGGGAGAGTCATGAAAACAAAAGAAAGGACAACAGGCTTCCAAATGATCTTACAAGACATGTCCTTAAATCAGCGTGTAATAAAACATAACCTGCATCCGCGAATAAAGGGTGAAGGCAAATATAAACTCCGTACATGTCCTGCAATTCAGCAACTGCCAGTCTGTCGGCATCTGGATCAGTTGCCACCACAACCCGGGCTCCTTCCTTCTCTGCAAGCCTGAGAGACAGCTCCTGGATGGGACGGAAGCATTCGCTGAGTGTTATTGTGCCAATACTGCCTCTATTAGAGTTCACTCAAATAACAGATTCCAGTACAAACAAAACCTAACAAAATAACTGCCTTTTGCACAAACTCCTGCATGTAGAGAGACATGATGTCTGGTGAGTTTAATAGAGTGAGCTCTAATACATCTTCTAGGCAAAAGGAGCCTCCCTATAAGATATATTGGATCTAACTGTCAATGAATATCTGACACCCAACTGCTGCATGAAGAGAATGAAGAGAAACAGATGCTGAGAGAGGGATAGTGAAGATAAACTTGATTCTTTCAGAAACAATGCAGAATATTTAATTGATTGTATTGTTATGATAGTTGCCCTTTAACCAGCCTTAAAGCATCAACTATTCTCCTATAAATTGATACTTTAAAGAGTCTAACCATCCATTTTCTATCTGCTCTTACCTAAAGCTACTTCATCTGCCACCATGAATGCTCACAATGACCAATCTCTCTAACCCTGTTGATATTAGGATGAGGTCTGCTGAACCCCAAACTACTTGCACATGACCCCCATAGCTGCGGCTACCAAGCAGCAGCCCCCAAATCGCCGTACGGAGTGCTAGCCTTTACGTCTGAGCTGCAGGGTGCCAGCTGGAGCCCTACAACAAAAGGGTAAGAAGCGTAATTATTATTACCAGGACGCATTCTCCTTCCTCAGGATTTGGGCATTTCACCGTGGAGAAGTCGGGATCAGGATCTTTTTGCTCGGGGACTGGAATGGGAGGGCTGAATCCGAAGACTTTGAACGCTGCCTGAACGTAATCATGGCCGACGCCGTGAAAGGACGTGTGAACAAACTTTAGGGGTGTCTTCATATTGATGTGCCTGCCAACAGGACGACAGAGGTGGAATTTGATTGGCCCATTTATCAAAGTCCAAATTTATTTTCTTATTTTTTGAAAACTACTCTGATTAGAAGTAGGTGTGATCAGAAAAAAGAAGTAAAAATGCTATTGAGAAGACCGTCGACGCGACCCGCCAACCTGCGTCTATACCCGCACCCGAAACTTCAACACGCAACTGCAAGTTACCAGCTTTTTTGCGGGTACCCGACCTGCTGCAGGACTCTAATTCTCCCATTCATTTATATACAACCTCTGCAGTTCTGAGATGCCGGATTTTTGGATTCTGATTTTTTCCATCCTCTGGGCATAATAAATCCCTGAAAAATTCATGGGTTTTTTTCCACTAAAAAATTTTTTGTAAAAAAAAAAAATAAATTTTTCAGATTTTTTGGAGTTTAATAAATAACCCCCAAACGTTATATAGTAAGGAACAGTTACCTATGGAAACAGAGTGACTCCAGATCTTCCATGTAACTCCTGGTTATCTCCTGCAGGGGGTCTCTGGCCAGGGGGCTACTGTCGGGCAGATTCTCCTGCCAGGATTGGTCCCACGGCTCTGTATGTTGCTCGATGCACTTCAGGATTTCCTTGTCATGGGGTGACGTGATCTGCGCCCCGTTTGCCCAATACACCTATCAGGGGGGTGTTTAAATAAAAGCTACGTTTGTGTTTGGTTCCTGACATGATTCAGCAGAGACATAAGCAGCTACTGGCCTCGGGCTACTCACCTTATACCCATTGTCCTCCTTGCGATTGTGCGACGCTGTGACCATGACTCCGGCTACTGCTCTCAGTTTGTGTACAGCGTAGGGCTACAATGGGCAACAAGAGTCATCTCAATCATTCAACCCAACACCAGCCAATGGGGTTACACGCCAGTACCAATTCCTAAAGGAACCTTGCAAAATGAATCCAATCTGCCCCCTACCCTTTATATCTGCTCTAGGGCTGTTGTCTTCCCCTGATCTGGCAACTGGTGGCGCTTGGTCTTGAATAAAATAGATGATGGGCTTTTTCCTTATCTCAGTAGGCCAAGAAAAGGAATTTCCACTGCTTTATACAACGAATCCATCTGTCAAGTCAAGACGGGAAGGCACATTTATCAAAGGTCTATTTCAAATTCATGTGAGTTTTTTAAAACTCCCATGAATTCGAAATTAGACCAATTGAATTTTATTATTAGAATCAAATTTTTTCCAACTCGGACGAATTGAAACGAACCGAACCGAATTTGATCAAACTCCATAAAAGTTTTTTCTCCGAAGGTTGCAAACATCTCCAAATTGATTCCTGGGCCTCTCCCATTGACTTAAACAGCAATTCGGCAGGTTTTAGGTAGATCTCGTTGAATTTGAGTTCTTAAAGGACCAGTAATATGACAAAAATTTTTTAATGGATTCAAGTTTTTTAAAAAATTAGAATCCAATTTCTTTGCTTGCGCTCCTCTTCAGAAATGGCGACAGGGCGACGATCCATCCTGCGGCGCTCTATTTCTCCTCCCTGGCTATCTCCTATAGAAGGCAGGGAGGAGAAATCGATTGTCGCCCTGTCACCGTTTCTGAAGAGGAGCGCAAGCAAAGAATCGGTAAGTAATTTCTTAATAAAAGCTTTGCGAATTAAAAGTGAAAACTGTATTGGTGTTATTTTTTTGTTAAAACTATTTTTTTTATTTTACTGGTCCTTTGTAAGGGCTGGAGTATGATAAATCTCAAAAAATGGGATTCTATTTTTAAAAAACTTGAATCAAATTTAAATAAATCCCTAATCGAATTTGACAGTTTTAACCATAAAATTATTTGAAAATTCTAATTTTCAATTCAGCCCTTGACAAATGTGCCCCTAAGAGTGCTTGACCATATAAAGGAAAGCAGAAAATCAGAGCTCTGAACCTCAGTATTGAGGAATGGGGGAGCATGGGAAAGAGAGCAGCCCAAGAAAAGAAAATACAGGTAATCAGAGCTTTCTACGGAGGGAAATCACTCAAGGCAAAAGGGTTCAATTTCTCCAAATTGATTTAACCTCCCACCCACGTGGTCCCTCATCACTCAGCTCAATCAGACTCATTACTCATGGGACTCATTGATGACAATCTACCATGTTGCTGCCAAGGATGAAGTTGCAGGTAAAATGTAAACACCAAATACGGACTCGGCCTGACAGTTTTGTGTGATCTATATAATGTCCCCAGCCCCAGTGCAAGAGAGAGCGCAGACGTACCACGAAAGGAGTGGGGACGTATCTGGAGAAAAGGTACACCGGGACCCCTTTGCTCAGGAGAACAGCGGCTGTGAGCTTGGCAAACCTACAATAACAGAGAATATGTCGAATATGTCAGACTGCTGGTACCACAGGATTCATCTGTCCGAGCCCCAAGCTCCTACTGGAACCTGCCCAACCCAAACCTGTGCTTGTGACAACTAGGAGCCCTGTAATATTTCTTCTTCTGTATTTCACTTCAAACCTGATAGAACTGATTATTTCTCCTTCATTTCCATGAATGAGAGTATAATAAAATATCAGATTGTAAGCTCTTGCGAACAGGGCCCTCTTTTTAAGACCCATTGGGGCAAATTTACTAAAAGGGCGAAGTGACTAATGCAGCATTTTGGAACTTCGCTGATTTACTAACGGGTGCCGGTGTAACTTCGCTAGTGAAGGAGATGGACTCTATTGGTACTTCGCTCCCTAAAGGCTGACGAATTTTCAGTCTGGTGAAGGGACGTAACTGCACAAATTCACTAAGATGCGGATTTTACTGAACGTTACCTCTTGCGCCAGACTTGCCTTCACCACCTCAGACCGGACGAAGTGCAATAGAGTAGACAGGACTTCCTCAAAAAATAGTTGAACATTTTTCTAAGTCCCAAAAAACGCTGGCGACTTTTCCCTTTTCAGGGTGATAGGCTGCAAAAGATTGTAAAAATGTTTTGGGGTAACCAGCTTCCCCCCTACATTTCCTAATATATGGCACATAAACTATACACTGGGCTCATGTGTAGGGCAATATAACAACTTTATTTTATTTTATTAAGGTTTCCTTGACTTGTGTAATGTAATGTATTTGCTGCAACAGATACGTCCATTCAACTTTAACTTCCCGCCGTATGCAAATTAGGTAAAGATAGCGCAACTTTGATTCGCTTGTCGCAGTAACGCTAGCACAACTTCGCCAGCGTTCAATGCCCTGGACGCAAGTTCGGATTTTAGTGAATTATCGTTGTCCTTGCGAATCTACACCTGGCGAAGCCATCGCTGGTTAATTTTTGTAGGTTAGTGAATTTGCCCCCATGTTTCTTTTGAATGCTATTGGTAAGCACCGTGTAACCTATCGGTGCCAGATGCATAAAATACAATGATGATGGATTCCGGGGCTCAGTGTACACATAATATTATATAAGGGGTGCTGCTATTAGAGACTATGGGAGAAGGAATCAATGACTACCTCTCTCACTCACACACTATACTGGGGAAATTGCTCAGGGACAGGGATTGAGGGATGAGATTTATAATGCCGACAGCAAGAGAAGCACACCCCTGACGTGATACAGGTATGGGACCTGTTATCCAGAATGCTCAGGACCTGGGGTTTTCCAGACAACAGATCTTTCTGTAATTTGGATCTTCATACCTTAAGTCTACTAGAAAATCATGTAAACATTAAATAAACCCAATAGGCTGGTTCTGCCTCCAATAAGGATTAATTATATCTTAGTTGGGATCAATCTGTCTATAAATTGGGCTTATAACCATTTATTTTGGGGAAACCATTTAATAGATGGACATGCATTATACATATTCATGTGACTTTGGCCCATAATAATACTATGATTTAGAATAATCCCCTTGCTAAATTGTTGCCTCCTAGAGTCCAAGCCAGAATGTTCCATTGCGAGGGATTTGCGGTCCCTGAGCATTGAGTATGTGCAGAAAGACTACAGCACCCATAATGCACTATACTGACTACATGATGCGCCATATTGAAACACAGTGGGGCTCATTAATAAACACTGGGCAAATTTGCTCCTGGGCAGTAACCCTTAGCAACCAATCAGATGACTGCTTTCAGTGTTCATCCTGCAGCTGACTGTAAAAAGCTAATCACTGATTGGTTGCTATGGGTTACTGCCCAGGTGCAAATTTGCCCAGTGTTTATAAATGAGCCCCCCTGACTGGAATCAAGGTGCAAATACAAGAGTCCTCTACACTCAACCCATTAGCAATATATTTAAGACACGGAGATGTAATGCCTTACCCTTTAAACAAAACAGGGATTGTTTGTCCATATATTGCAATATATTTAAGCTGAACAACTACGTCAAAGTCATCCCATATCTGGCCAGTCCTACACTCAATTTTCATTCTGAATCTATTGCTTCATTATACATTTTACACAGATTTACCTGTAACTTACTCGCTGCTTTCAAGGT
>JBCGBM010000166.1:0-55259 GCA_038501925.1 Xenopus petersii | reverse complement strand
TTCTTGATAGGCAGCTTTTCCATCCAGTCCATCCAGTCCATCCAGTCCATCCAGTCCATCCAGTCCATCCAGTCCATCCAGTCCATCCAGTCCATCCAGTCCATCCAGTCCATCCAGTCCATCCAGTCCATCCAGTCCATCCAGTCCATCCAGTCCATCCAGTCCATCCAGTCCATCCAGTCCATCCAGTCCTGGCACGAAGTTTCCGGTAACTTGGGTTCGTATTGACTTTGTTAGGCAGAAGATGGACTGCCGGTACTGGCCAGTCAATGAAGAGGCCCGAGAGGACATTTGGTTGTTATGGTCATCTGGAACTGCTCTTCACCTGAACCATCCTTGTGGCACAGTTGGTAAAGCGCTGGTTGTTTCCCCGAGGAGTCCAGGGTTCAAAATCCCAGTGTGGATACTTTCCTGAACTTTGAGGGTTGACATTTTCTTCAGGCTGCATTCAAGTTTGACTGCTACTTTAGGACAATGGGTTTTTCTGGTCATCTGGAATTGATCCACACAAGAACCATCTCGGTGGCTCATCGCTAAATCGCCCGTGTTTTCCCCGAAGAGACTCGGGTTCAAATCCGGTTGTGGATAATTTCCCCGACCAGTGTGGGTTGTCATTTTCTTCAAGCTGCATTCAAGAGTGACTGCTATTTTAGGACATTGGGTTATTATGGTCATCTTGAACTGTTCCACACAGGAATCCTGTCGGTGGCTCAGCAGCTAAATCGCTCATTGTTTCCATGAGGAAACCCGAGTTCAAATCCCGGTGTGGATATTTTCCCCGACCTTTTGAGGCTTGTCATTTTCTTCAGGCTGCTTTCAAGAGTGACTGCTACTTTACGACTTTGGGTTGTTATGGTCATCTGGAACTGCTCCACACAGGAACCATCTCGGTGGCTCAGCGGCTAAATCGCCTGTTGTTTCCCGAGGAGACCCGAGTTCAAATCCGGTGTGGATAATTTCCCCGACTTGTATGGGTTGTCATATTCTTCAAGCTGCATTTAAGAGTGACTGCTATTTTAGGACATTGGGTTATTATGGTCATCTGGAACTGTTCCACACAGGAATCATCTCGGTGGCTATGCAGCTAAATCGCTCGTTGTTTCCCTGATGAGACCCGAATTCAGATCTCAGTGTGGATATATTCCCTGACCTTTGAGGCTTGTCATTTTCTTCAGGCTGCATTCAAGAATGACTGCTACTTTAGAGTCAGAAAAAAAACAGGCTCCCCACATGTCTGTTTTATGACACATGCAGCAAATTGCCTGGTTTCTTCCCCAAATGGCCTTGGTTTGAGCCTGTGCGGAAGTTGACAATTGTTAAATAATTGACCAAGGTCCACTGCGAGCTGATGCAAGGCATGCCCCAAGAAGGGCAGGGGACATCTTACAGGTAAGCCCCTGTAAGAAAAAGGGGCAGTACCCTTTTAAACAATAGGTACGGCCAACAGCCATTTTTTTTGCAAGGACGCTGCTTTCCATCACAGGCAGGTTAGCGCCAGCCCTCTCTTTGC
The DNA here is from genome assembly GCA_038501925.1 of Xenopus petersii. Taxonomy (NCBI): domain Eukaryota; kingdom Metazoa; phylum Chordata; class Amphibia; order Anura; family Pipidae; genus Xenopus; species Xenopus petersii. Next base: position 53,749 of record JBCGBM010000166.1, on the reverse strand, counting down.
AATCAACCTAGGAGTAGACAGCTTACCCTTCCATCACTCCAACTGTCCACCATCTGAGCTTTTGGCACAGGTAGGCATTGTGATTTGTCTCCACCTCTGATAGGCAGCTTTCCATCCAGTCCATCCAGTCCATCCAGTCCATCCAGTCCATCCAGTCCATCCAGTCCATCCAGTCCATCCAGTCCATCCAGTCCATCCAGTCCATCCAGTCCATCCAGTCCATCCAGTCATCCAGTCCATCCAGTCCATCCAGTCCATCCAGTCCATCCAGTCCATCCAGTCCATCCAGTCCTGGCACGAAGTTTCCGGTAACTTGGGTTCGTATTGACTTTGTTAGGCAGAAGATGGACTGCCGGTACTTGCCAGTCAATGAAGAGGCCCGAGAGGACATTTGGTTGTTATGGTCATCTGGAACTGCTCTTCACCTGAACCCCACCTTCCTTGTGGCACAGTTGGTAAAGCGCTGGTTGTTTCCCCGAGGAGTTCCAGGGTTCAAATCCCAGTGTGGATACTTTCTGGAACCTTTGAGGGGTTGACATTTTCTTCAGGCTGCATTCAAGTTTGACTGCTACTTTAGGACAATGGGTTTTTCTGGTCATCTGGAATTGATCCACACAAGAACCATCTCGGTGGCTCATCGGCTAAATCGCCCGTTGTTTCCCCCGAAGAGACTCGGGTTCAAATCCGGTTGTGGATAATTTCCCCGACCAGTGTGGGTTGTCATTTTCTTCAAGCTGCATTCAAGAGTGACTGCTATTTTAGGACATTGGGTTATTATGGTCATCTTGAACTGTTCCACACAGGAATCCTGTCGGTGGCTCAGCAGCTAAATCGCTCATTGTTTCCATGAGGAAACCCGAGTTCAAATCCCGGTGTGGATATTTTCCCCGACCTTTGAGGCTTGTCATTTTCTTCAGGCTGCTTTCAAGAGTGACTGCTACTTTACGACTTTGGGTTGTTATGGTCATCTGGAACTGCTCCACACAGGAACCATCTCGGTGGCTCAGCGGCTAAATCGCCTGTTGTTTCCCCGAGGAGACCCGAGTTCAAATCCCGGTGTGGATAATTTCCCCGACTTGTATGGGTTGTCATATTCTTCAAGCTGCATTTAAGAGTGACTGCTATTTTAGGACATTGGGTTATTATGGTCATCTGGAACTGTTCCACACAGGAATCATCTCGGTGGCTATGCAGCTAAATCGCTCGTTGTTTCCCTGATGAGACCCGAATTCAGATCTCAGTGTGGATATATTCCCTGACCTTTGAGGCTTGTCATTTTCTTCAGGCTGCATTCAAGAATGACTGCTACTTTAGAGTCAGAAAAAAAACAGGCTCCCCACATGTCTGTTTTATGACACATGCAGCAAATTGCCTGGTTTCTTCCCCCAAATGGCCTTGGTTTGAGCCTGTGCGGAAGTTGACAATTGTTAAATAATTGACCAAGGTCCACTGCGAGCTGATGCAAGGCATGCCCCAAGAAGGGCAGGGGACATCTTACAGGTAACCCCTGTAAGAAAAAGGGCAGTACCCTTTTAAACAATAGGTACGGCCAACAGCCATTTTTTTGCAAGGACGCTGCTTTCCATCACAGGCAGGTTAGCGCCAGCCCTCTCTTTGCAATCAACCTAGGAGTAGACAGCTTACCCTTCCATCACTCCAACTGTCCACCATCTGAGCTTTTGGCACAGGTAGGCATTGTGATTTGTCTCCACCTCTTGATAGGCAGCTTTCCATCCAGTCCATCCAGTCCATCCAGTCCATCCAGTCCATCCAGTCCATCCAGTCCATCCAGTCCATCCAGTCCATCCAGTCCATCCAGTCCATCCAGTCCATCCAGTCCATCCAGTCCATCCAGTCCATCCAGTCCATCCAGTCCATCCAGTCCATCCAGTCCATCCAGTCCTGGCACGAAGTTTCCGGCACAGACGGGAATCGATCTCACGACCTTCGGTATCGTAGGCATGCGCCTTAACCATTTGGCTATTGAGGAGGACCCCTTTTGTAAGGTAACTTGGGTTCGTATTGACTTTGTTAGCAGAAGATGGACTGCCGGTACTGCCAGTCAATGAAGAGGCCCGAGAGGACATTGGGTTGTTATGGTCATCTGGAACTGCTCTTCACCTGAACCATCCTTGTGGCACAGTTGATAAAGAGCTGGTTGTTTCCCCGAGGAGTCCAGGGTTCAAATCCCAGTGTGGATACTTTCCTGGAACTTTGAGGGTTGACATTTTCTTCAGGCTGCATTCAAGTTTGACTGCTACTTTAGGACAATGGGTTTTTCTGGTCATCTGAATTGATCCACACAAGAACCATCTCGGTGGCTCATCGGCTAAATCGCCGTTGTTTCCCCGAAGAGACCCGGGTTCAAATCCGGGTGTGGATAATTTCCCCGACCAGTGTGGGTTGTCATTTTCTTCAAGCTGCATTCAAGAGTGACTGCTATTTTAGGACATTGGGTTATTATGGTCATCTTGAACTTTTCCACACAGGAATCCTGTCGGTGGCTCAGCAGCTAAATCGCTCATTGTTTCCATGAGGCAAACCCGAGTTCAAATCCCGGTGTGGATATTTTCCCCGACCTTTGAGGCTTGTCATTTTCTTCAGGCTGCATTCAAGAGTGACTGCTACTTTACGACTTTGGGTGTTATGGTCATCTGGAACTGCTCCACACAGGAACCATCTCGGTGGCTCAGTGGCTAAATCGCCTGTTGTTTCCCCGAGGAGACCCGAGTTCAAATCCCGGTGTGGATAATTTCCCCGACTTGTATGGGTTGTTATGGTCATCTGGAACTGCTCTTCACCTGAACCATCCTTGTGGCACAGTTGGTAAAGCGCTGGTTGTTTCCCCGAGGAGTCCAGGGTTCAAATCCCAGTGTGGATACTTTCCTGGAACTTTGAGGGTTGACATTTTCTTCAGGCTGCATTCAAGTTTGACTGCTACTTTAGGACAATGGGTTTTTCTGGTCATCTGGATTGATCCACACAAGAACCATCTCGGTGGCTCATCGGCTAAATCGCCCGTTGTTTCCCCCGAAGAGACCCGGGTTCAAATCCGGGTGTGGATAATTTTCCCGACCAGTGTGGTTGTCATTTTCTTCAAGCTGCATTCAAGAGTGACTGCTATTTTAGGACATTGGGTTATTATGGTCATCTTGAACTGTTCCACACAGGAATCCTGTCGGTGGCTCAGCAGCTAAATCGCTCATTGTTTCCATGAGGAAACCCGAGTTCAATCCCGGTGTGGATATTTTCCCCGACCTTTGAGGCTTGTCATTTTCTTCAGGCTGCATTCAAGAGTGACTGCTACTTTACGACTTTGGGTTGTTATGGTCATCTGGAACTGCTCCACACAGGAACCATCTCGGTGGCTCAGCGGCTAAATCGCCTGTTGTTTCCCCGAGGAGACCCGAGTTCAAATCCCGGTGTGGATAATTTCCCCGACTTGTGTGGGTTGTCATATTCTTCAAGCTGCATTTAAGAGTGACTGCTATTTTAGGACATTGGGTTATTATGGTCATCTGGAACTGTTCCACACAGGAATCATCTCGTTGGCACAGCAGCTAAATCGCTCGTTGTTTCCCTGATGAGACCCGAATTCAGATCTCAGTGTGGATATATTCCCTGACCTTTGAGGCTTGTCATTTTCTCAGGCTGCATTCAAGAATGACTGCTACTTTAGAGTCAGAAAAAAACCAGGCTCCCCACATGTCTGTTTTATGACACATGCAGCAAATTGCCTGGTTTCTTCCCCCAAATGGCCTTGGTTTGAGCCTGTGCGGAAGTTGACAATTGTTAAATAATTGACCAAGGTCCACTGCGAGCTGATGCAAGGCATGCCCCAAGAAGGGCAGGGGACATCTTACAGGTAACCCCTGTAAGAAAAAGGGCAGTACCCTTTTAAACAATAGGTACGGCCAACAGCCATTTTTTTTGCAAGGACGCTGCTTTCCATAACAGGCAGGTTAGCACCAGCCCTCTCTTTGCAATCAACCTAGGAGTAGACAGCTTACCCTTCCATCACTCCAACTGTCCACCATCTGAGCTTTTGGCACAGGTAGGCATTGTGATTTGTCTCCACCTCTTGATAGGCAGCTTTCCATCCAGTCCATCCAGTCCATCCAGTCCATCCAGTCCATCCAGTCCATCCAGTCCATCCAGTCCATCCAGTCCATCCAGTCCATCCAGTCCATCCAGTCCATCAGTCCATCCAGTCCATCCAGTCCATCCAGGTCCATCCAGTCCATCCAGTCCAATCCACGAAGTTGACTGCTATTTAGGACATTGGGTTATTATGGTCATCTGGAACTGTTCCACACAGGAATCATCTCGGTGGCTCAGCAGCTAAATTGCTCGTTGTTTCCCTGATGAGACCCGAATTCAGATCTCAGTGTGGATATATTCCCTGACCTTTGAGGCCTTGTCATTTCTTCAGGCTGCATTCAAGAATGACTGCTACTTTAGAGTCAGAAAAAAACCAGGCTCCCCACATGTCTGTTTTATGACACATGCAGCAAATTGCCTGGTTTCTTCCCCCAAATGGCCTTGGTTTTAGCCTGTGCGGAAGTTGACAATTGTAAATAATTGACCAAGGTCCACTGCGAGCTGATGCAAGGCATGCCCCAAGGAGGGCAGGGGACATCTTACAGGTAACCCCTGTAAGAAAAAGGGGCAGTACCCTTTTAAACAATAGGTACGGCCAACAGCCATTTTTTTTGCAAGGACGCTGCTTTCCATCACAGGCAGGTTAGCGCCAGCCCTCTCTTTGCAATCAACCTAGGAGTAGACAGCTTACCCTTCCATCACTCCAACTGTCCACCATCTGAGCTTTTGGCACAGGTAGGCATTGTGATTTGTCTCCACCTCTTGATAGGCAGCAGTCCATCCAGTCCATCCAGTCCATCCAGTCCATCCAGTCCATCCAGTCCATCCAGTCCATCCAGTCCATCCAGTCCATCCAGTCCATCCAGTCCCATCCAGTCCATCCAGTCCATCCAGTCCATCCAGTCCATCCAGTCCATCCAGTCCATCCAGTCCATCCAGTCCATCCAGTCCTGGCACGAAGTTTCCGGCACAGACGGGAATCGATCTCACGACCTTCGGTATCGTAGGCATGCGCCTTAACCATTTGGCTATTGAGGAGGACCCATTTTGTAAGGTAACTTGGTTCGTATTGACTTTGTTAGGCAGAAGATGGACTGCCGGTACTGCCAGTCAATGAAGAGGCCCGAGAGGACATTGGGTTGTTATGGTCATCTGGAACTGCTCTTCACCTGAACCATCCTTGTGGCACAGTTGATAAAGCGCTGCTTGTTTCCCCGAGGAGTCCAGGGTTCAAATCCCAGTGTGGATACTTTCCTGGAACTTTGAGGGTTGACATTTTCTTCAGGCTGCATTCAAGTTTGACTGCTACTTTAGGACAATGGGTTTTTTCTGGTCATCTGGAATTGATCCACACAAGAACCATCTCGGTGGCTCATCGGCTAAATCGCCCGTTGTTTCCCCCGAAGAGACCCGGGTTCAAATCCGGGTGTGGATAATTTCCCCGACCAGTGTGGGTTGTCATTTTCTTCAAGCTGCATTCAAGAGTGACTGCTATTTTAGGACATTGGGTTATTATGGTCATCTTGAACTTTCCACACAGGAATCCTGTCGGTGGCTCAGCAGCTAAATCGCTCATTGTTTCCATGAGGAAACCCGAGTTCAAATCCCGGTGTGGATATTTTCCCCGACCTTTGAGGCTTGTCATTTTCTTCAGGCTGCATTCAAGAGTGACTGCTACTTTACGACTTTGGGTTGTTATGGTCATCTGGAACTGCTCCACACAGGAACCATCTCGGTGGCTCAGCGGCTAAATCGCCTGTTATTTCCCCGAGGAGACCCGAGTTCAAATCCCGGTGTGGATAATTTCCCCGACTTGTATGGGTTGTCATATTCTTCAAGCTGCATTTAAGAGTGACTGCTATTTTAGGACATTGGGTTATTATGGTCATCTGGAACTGTTCCACACAGGAATCATCTCGGTGGCTCAGCAGCTAAATCGCTCGTTGTTTCCCTGATGAGACCCGAATTCAGATCTCAGTGTGGATATACCCTGACCTTTGAGGCTTGTCATTTTCTTCAGGCTGCATTCAAGAATGACTGCTACTTTAGAGTCAGAAAAAAACCAGGCTCCCCACATGTCTGTTTTATGACACATGCAGCAAATTGCCTGGTTTCTTCCCCCAAATGGCCTTGGTTTGAGCCTGTGCGGAGTTGACAATTGTTAAATAATTGACCAAGGTCCACTGCGAGCTGATGCAAGGCATGCCCCAAGAAGGGCAGGGGACATCTTACAGGTAACCCCTGTAAGAAAAAGGGGCAGTACCCTTTTAAACAATAGGTACGGCCAACAGCCATTTTTTTTGCAAGGACGCTGCTTTCCATCACAGGCAGGTTAGCGCCAGCCCTCTCTTTGCAATCAACCTAGGAGTAGACAGCTTACCCTTCCATCACTCCAACTGTCCACCATCTGAGCTTTTGGCACAGGTAGGCATTGTGATTTGTCTCCACCTCTTGATAGGCAGCTTTCATCCAGTCCATCCAGTCCATCAGTCCATCCAGGTCCATCCAGTCCATCCAGTCCATCCAGTCCATCCAGTCCATCCAGTCCATCCAGTCCATCCAGTCCATCCAGTCCATCCAGTCCATCCAGTCCATCCAGTCCATCCAGTCCATCCAGTCCATCCAGTCCATCCAGTCCATCCAGTCCATCCAGTCCATCCAGTCCTGGCATGAAGTTTCCGGCACAGGCGGAATCGATCTCACGACCTTCGGTATCGTAGGCATGCGCCTTAACCATTTGGCTATTGAGGAGGACCCCTTTTGTAAGGTAACTTGGGTTCGTATTGACTTTGTTAGGCAGAAGATGGACTGTCGGTACTTGCAGTCAATGAAGAGGCCCGAGAGGACATTGGGTTGTTATGGTCATCTGGAACTGCTCTTCACCTGAACCATCCTTGTGGCACAGTTGGTAAAGCGCTGGTTGTTTCCCGAGGAGTCCAGGGTTCAATCCCAGTGTGGATACTTTCCTGGAACTTTGAGGGTTGACATTTTCTTCAGGCTGCATTCAAGTTTGACTGCTACTTCGTTGAGGACAATGGGTTTTTCTGGTCATCTGGAATTGATCCACACAAGAACCATCTCGGTGGCTCATCGTCTAAATCGCCCGTTGTTTCCCCCGAAGAGACCCGGGTTCAAATCCGGGTGTGGATAATTTCCCCGACCAGTGTGGGTTGTCATTTTCTTCAAGCTGCATTCAAGAGTAGAAGACTGCTATTTTAGGACATTGGGTTATTATGGTCATCTTGAACTGTTCCACACAGGAATCCTGTCGGTGGCTCAGCAGCTAAATCGCTCATTGTTTCCATGAGGAAACCCGAGTTCAAATCCCGGTGTGGATATTTTCCCCGACCTTTGAGGCTTGTCATTTTCTTCAGGCTGCATTCAAGAGTGACTGCTACTTTACGACTTTGGGTTGTTATGGTCATCTGGAACTGCTCCACACAGGAACCATCTCGGTGGCTCAGCGGCTAAATCGCCTGTTGTTTCCCCGAGGAGACCCGAGTTCAAATCCCGGTGTGGATAATTTCCCCGACTTGTGTGGGTTGTTCATATTCTTCAAGCTGCATTTAAGAGTGACTGCTATTTTAGGACATTGGCGTTATTATGGTCATCTGGAACTGTTCCACACAGGAATCATCTCGTTGGCACAGCAGCTAAATCGCTCGTGTTTCCCTGATGAGACCCGAATTCAGATCTCAGTGTGGATATATTCCCTGACCTTTGAGGCTTGTCATTTTCTTCAGGCTGCATTCAAGAATGACTGCTACTTTAGAGTCAGAAAAAAACCAGGCTCCCCACATGTCTGTTTTATGACACATGCAGCAAATTGCCTGGTTTCTTCCCCCAAATGGCCTTGGTTTGAGCCTGTGCGGAAGTTGACAATTGTTAAATAATTGACCAAGGTCCACTGCGAGCTGATGCAAGGCATGCCCCAAGAAGGGCAGGGGACAGTCTTACAGGTAACCCCTGTAAGAAAAAGGGGCAGTACCCTTTTAAACAATAGGTACGGCCAACAGCCATTTTTTTTGCAAGGACGCTGCTTTCCATAACAGGCAGGTTAGCGCCAGCCCTCTCTTTGCAATCAACCTAGGAGTAGACAGCTTACCCTTCATCACTCCAACTGTCCACCATCTGAGCTTTTGGCACAGGTAGGCATTGTGATTTGTCTCCACCTCTTGATAGGCAGCTTTCCATCCAGTCCATCCAGTCCATCCAGTCCATCCAGTCCATCCAGTCCATCCAGTCCATCCAGTCCATCCAGTCCATCCAGTCCATCCAGTCCATCCAGTCCATCCAGTCCATCCAGTCCATCCAGTCCATACAGTCCATCCAGTCCATCAGTCCATCCAGTCCATCCAGTCCATCCAGTCCATCCAGTCCTCCGTCCATCCAGTCCATCCAGTCCATCCAGTCCATCCAGTCCATCCAGTCCTGGCACGAAGTTTCCGGCACAGGCGGGAATCGATCTCACGACCTTCGGTATCGTAGGCATGCGCCTTAACCATTTGGCTATTGAGGAGGACCCCTTTTGTAAGGTAACTTGGGTTTGTATTGACTTTGTTAGGCAGAAGATGGACTGCCGGTACTGCCAGTCAATGAAGAGGCCCGAGAGGACATTGGGTTGTTATGGTCATCTGGAACTGCTCTTCACCTGAACCATCCTTGTGGCACAGTTGGTAAAGCGCTGGTTGTTTCCCCGAGAGTCCAGGGTTCAAATCCCAGTGTGGATACTTTCCTGGAACTTTGAGGGTTGACATTTTCTTCAGGCTGCATTCAAGTTTGACTGCTACTTTAGGACAATGGGTTTTTCTGGTCATCTGGAATTGATCCACACAAGAACCATCTCGGTGGCTCATCGGCTAAATCGCCCGTTGTTTCCCCCGAAGAGACCCGGGTTCAAATCCGGGTGTGGATAATTTCCCCGACCAGTGTGGGTTGTCATTTTCTTCAAGCTGCATTCAAGAGTGACTGCTGATTTTAGGACATTGGGTTATTATGGTCATCTTGAACTGTTCCACACAGGAATCCTGTCGGTGGCTCAGCAGCTAAATCGCTCATTGTTTCCATGAGGAAAACCCGAGTTCAAATCCCGGTGTGGATATTTTCCCCCGACCTTTGAGGCTTGTCATTTTCTTCAGGCTGCATTCAAGAGTGACTGCTACTTTACGACATTGGTTGTTATGGTCATCTGGAACTGCTCCACACAGGAACCATCTCGGTGGCTCAGCGGCTAAATCGCCTGTTGTTTCCCCGAGGAGACCCGAGTTCAAATCCCGGTGTGGATAATTTCCCCGACTTGTGTGGGTTGTTCATATTCTTCAAGCTGCATTTAAGAGTGACTGCTATTTTAGGACATTGGGTTATTATGGTCATCTGGAACTGTTCCACACAGGAATCATCTCGGTGGCTCAGCAGCTAAAATCGCTCGTTGTTTCCCTGATGAGACCCGAATTCAGATCTCAGTGTGGATATATTCCCTGACCTTTGAGGCTTGTCATTTTCTTCAGGCTGCATTCAAGAATGACTGCTACTTTAGAGTCAGAAAAAACCAGGCTCCCCACATGTCTGTTTTATGACACATGCAGCAAATTGCCTGGTTTCTTCCCCCAAATGGCCTTGGTTTGAGCCTGTGCGGAAGTTGACAATTGTTAAATAATTGACCAAGGTCCACTGCGAGCTGATGCAAGGCATGCCCAAGAAGGGCAGGGGACATCTTACAGGTAAACCCCTGTAAGAAAAAGGGGCAGTACCCTTTTAAACAATAGGTACGGCCAACAGCCATTTTTTTTGCAAGGACGCTGCTTTCCATCACAGGCAGGTTAGCGCCAGCCCTCTCTTTGCAATCAACCTAGGCGTAGACAGCTTACCCTTCCATCACTCCAACTGTCCACCATCTGAGCTTTTGGCACAGGTAGGCATTGTGATTTGTCTCCACCTCTTGATAGGCAGCTTCATCCAGTCCATCCAGTCCAGTCATCCAGTCCATCCAGTCCATCCAGTCCATCCAGTCCATCCAGTCCATCCAGTCCATCCAGTCCATCCAGTCCATCCAGTCCATCCAGTCCATCCAGTCCTGGCACGAAGTTTCCGGTAACTTGGGTTCGTATTGACTTTGTTAGGCAGAAGATGGACTGCCGGTACTGCCAGTCAATGAAGAGGCCCGAGAGGACATTTGGTTGTTATGGTCATCTGGAACTGCTCTTCACCTGAACCATCCTTGTGGCACAGTTGGTAAAGCGCTGGTTGTTTCCCCGAGGAGTCCAGGGTTCAAATCCCAGTGTGGATACTTTCCTGGAACTTTGAGGGTTGACATTTTCTTCAGGCTGCATTCAAGTTTGACTGCTACTTTAGGACAATGGGTTTTTCTGGTCATCTGGAATTGATCCACACAAGAACCATCTCGGTGGCTCATCGGCTAAATCGCCCGTTGTTTCCCCCGAAGAGACTCGGGTTCAAATCCGGTTGTGGATAATTTCCCCGACCAGTGTGGGTTGTCATTTTCTTCAAGCTGCATTCAAGAGTGACTGCTATTTTAGGACATTGGGTTATTATGGTCATCTTGAACTGTTCCACACAGGAATCCTGTCGGTGGCTCAGCAGCTAAATCGCTCATTGTTTCCATGAGGAAACCCGAGTTCAAATCCCGGTGTGGATATTTTCCCCGACCTTTGAGGCTTGTCATTTTCTTCAGGCTGCATTCAAGAGTGACTGCTACTTTACGACTTTGGGTTGTTATGGTCATCTGGAACTGCTCCACACAGGAACCATCTCGGTGGCTCAGCGGCTAAATCGCCTGTTGTTTCCCGAGGAGACCCGAGTTCAAATCCCGGTGTGGATAATTTCCCCGACTTGTATGGGTTGTCATATTCTTCAAGCTGCATTTAAGAGTGACTGCTATTTTAGGACATTGGGTTATTATGGTCATCTGGAACTGTTCCACACCAGGAATCATCTCGGTGGCTATGCAGCTAAATCGCTCGTTGTTTCCCTGATGAGACCCGATTCAGATCTCAGTGTGGATATATTCCCTGACCTTTGAGGCTTGTCATTTTCTTCAGGCTGCATTCAAGAATGACTGCTACTTTAGAGTCAGAAAAAAACCAGGCTCCCCACATGTCTGTTTTATGACACATGCAGCAAATTGCCTGGTTTCTTCCCCCAAATGGCCTTGGTTTGAGCTGTGCGGAAGTTGACAATTGTTCAAATAATTGACCAAGGTCCACTGCGAGCTGATGCAAGGCATGCCCCAAGAAGGGCAGGGGACATCTTACAGGTAACCCCTGTAAGAAAAAGGGGCAGTACCCTTTTAAAACAATAGGTACGGCCAACAGCCATTTTTTTGCAAGGACGCTGCTTTCCATCACAGGCAGGTTAGCGCCAGCCCTCTCTTTGCAATCAACCTAGGAGTAGACAGCTTACCCTTCCATCACTCAACTGTCCACCATCTGAGCTTTTGGCACAGGTAGGCATTGTGATTTGTCTCCACCTCTTGATAGGCAGCAGTCCATCCAGTCCATCCAGTCCATCCAGTCCATCCAGTCCATCCAGTCCATCCAGTCCATCCAGTCCATCCAGTCCATCCAGTCCATCCAGTCCACCCAGTCCATCCCAGTCCATCCAGTCCATCCAGTCCATCCAGTCCATCCAGTCCATCCAGTCCATCCAGTCCATCCAGTCCATCCAGTCCATCCAGTCCATCCAGTCCATCCAGTCCATCCAGTCCATCCAGTCCATCCAGTCCATCCAGTCATCCAGTCCATCCAGTCATCCAGTCCATCCAGTCCATCCAGTCCATCCAGTCCTGCCACAGACGGGAATCGATCTCACGACCTTCGGTATCGTAGGCATGCGCCTTAACCATTTGCTATTGAGGAGGACCCCTTTTGTAAGGTAACTTGGGTTCGTATTGACTTTGTTAGGCAGAAGATGGACTGCCGGTACTGCCAGTCAATGAAGAGGCCGAGAGGACATTGGGTTGTTATGGTCATCTGGAACTGCTCTTCACCTGAACCATCCTTGTGGCACAGTTGATAAAGCGCTGGTTGTTTCCCCGAGGAGTCCAGGGTTCAAATCCCAGTGTGGATACTTTCCTGGAACTTTGAGGGTTGACATTTTCTTCAGGCTGCATTCAAGTTTGACTGCTACTTTAGGACAATGGGTTTTTCTGGTCATCTGGAATTGATCCACACAAGAACCATCTCGGTGGCTCATCGGCTAAATCGCCCGTTGTTTCCCCCGAAGAGACCCGGGTTCAAATCCGGTGTGGATAATTTCCCCGACCAGTGTGGGTTGTCATTTTCTTCAAGCTGCATTCCAGAGTGACTGCTATTTTAGGACATTGGGTTATTATGGTCATCTTGAACTTTTCCACACAGGAATCCTGTCGGTGGCTCAGCAGCTAAATCGCTCATTGTTTCCATGAGGAAACCCGAGTTCAAATCCCGGTGTGGATATTTTCCCCGACCTTTGAGGCTTGTCATTTTCTTCAGGCTGCATTCAAGAGTGACTGCTACTTTACGACTTTGGGTTGTTATGGTCATCTGGAACTGCTCCACACAGGAACCATCTCGGTGGCTCAGCGGCTAAATCGCCTGTTGTTTCCCCGAGGAGACCCGAGTTCAAATCCCGGTGTGGATAATTTCCCCGACTTGTATGGGTTGTCATATTCTTCAAGCTGCATTTAAGAGTGACTGCTATTTTAGGACATTGGGTTATTATGGTCATCTGGAACTGTTCCACACAGGAATCATCTCGGTGGCTATGCAGCTAAATCGCTCGTTGTTTCCCTGATGAGACCCGAATTCAGATCTCAGTGTGGATATATTCCCTGACCTTTGAGGCTTGTCATTTTCTTCAGGCTGCATTCAAGAATGACTGCTACTTTAGAGTCAGAAAAAAACCAGGCTCCCCACATGTCTGTTTTATGACACATGCAGCAAATTGCCTGGTTTCTTCCCCCAAATGGCCCTTGGTTTGAGCCTGTGCGGAAGTTGACAATTGTTAAATAATTGACCAAGGTCCACTGCGAGCTGATGCAAGGCATGCCCCAGAAGGGCAGGGGACATCTTACAGGTAACCCCTGTAAGAAAAAGGGGCAGTACCCTTTTAAACAATAGGTACGGCCAACAGCCATTTTTTTTGCAAGGACGCTGCTTTCCATCACAGGCAGGTAGCGCCAGCCCTCTCTTTGCAATCAACCTAGGAGTAGACAGCTTACCCTTCCATCACTCCAACTGTCCACCATCTGAGCTTTTGGCACAGGTAGGCATTGTGATTTGTCTCCACCTCTTGATAGGCAGCTTTCCATCCAGTCCATCCAGTCCATCCAGTCCATCCAGTCCATCCAGTCCATCCAGTCCATCCAGTCCATCCAGTCCATCCAGTCCATCCAGTCCATCCAGTCCATCCAGTCCATCCAGTCCATCCAGTCCATCCAGTCCATCCAGTCCATCCAGTCCATCCAGTCCATCCAGTCATCCAGTCCATCCAGTCCATCCAGTCCATCCAGTCCATCCAGTCCATCCAGTCCATCCAGTCCATCCAGTCCATCCAGTCCATCCAGTCCATCCAGTCCATCCAGTCCATCCAGTCCATCCAGTCCATCCAGTCCATCCAGTCCATCCAGTCCATCCAGTCCATCCAGTCCTGGCACGAAGTTTCCGGCACAGGCGGGAATCGATCTCACGACCTTCGGTATCGTAGGCATGCGCCTTAACCATTTGGCTATTGAGGAGGACCCCTTTTGTAAGGTAACTTGGGTTCGTATTGACTTTGTTAGGCAGAAGATGGACTGCCGGTACTTGCCAGTCAATGAAGAGGCCCGAGAGGACATTGGGTTGTTATGGTCATCTGGAACTGCTCTTCACCTGAACCATCCTTGTGGCACAGTGGTAAAGCGCTGGTTGTTTCCCCGAGGAGTCCAGGGTTCAAATCCCAGTGTGTATACTTTCCTGGAACTTTGAGGGTTGACATTTTCTTCAGGCTGCATTCAAGTTTGACTGCTACTTTAGGACAAGGGGTTTTTCTGGTCATCTGGAATTGATCCACACAAGAACCATCTCGGTGGCTCATCGGCTAAATCGCCCGTTTGTTTCCCCCGAAGAGACCCGGGTTCAAATCCGGGTGTGGATAATTTCCCCGACCAGTGTGGGTTGTCATTTTCTTCAAGCTGCATTCAAGAGTGACTGCTATTTTAGGACATTGGTTATTATGGTCATCTTGAACTGTTCCACACAGGAATCCTGTCGGTGGCTCAGCAGCTAAATTGCTCATTGTTTCCATGAGGAAACCCGAGTTCAAATCCCGGTGTGGATATTTTCCCCGACCTTTGAGGCTTGTCATTTTCTTCAGGCTGCATTCAAGAGTGACTGCTACTTTACGACATTGGGTTGTTATGGTCATCTGGAACTGCTCCACACAGGAACCATCTCGGTGGCTCAGCGGCTAATCGCCTGTTGTTTCCCCGAGGAGACCAGAGTTCAAATCCCGGTGTGGATAATTTCCCCGACTTGTGTGGGTTGTCATATTCTTCAAGCTGCATTTAAGAGTGACTGCTATTTTAGGACATTGGGTTATTATGGTCATCTGGAACTGTTCCACACAGGAATCATCTCGGTGGCTCAGCAGCTAAATCGCTCGTTGTTTCCCTGATGAGACCCGAATTCAGATCTCAGTGTGGATATATTCCCTGACCTTTGAGGCTTGTCATTTTCTTCAGGCTGCATTCAAGAATGACTTGCTACTTTAGAGTCAGAAAAAAACCAGGCTCCCCACATGTCTGTTTTATGACACATGCAGCAAATTGCCTGGTTTCTTCCCCCAAATGGCCTTGGTTTGAGCCTGTGCGAAGTTGACAATTGTTAAATAATTGACCAAGGTCCACTGCGAGCTGATGCAAGGCATGCCCCAAGAAGGGCAGGGGACATCTTACAGGTAACCCCTGTAAGAAAAAGAGGGCAGTACCCTTTTAAACAATAGGTACGGCCAACAGCCATTTTTTTTTGCAAGGACGCTGCTTTCCATCACAGGCAGGTTAGCGCCAGCCCTCTCTTTGCAATCAACCTAGGCGTAGACAGCTTACCCTTCCATCACTCCAACTGTCCACCATCTGAGCTTTTGGCACAGGTAGCATTGTGATTTGTCTCCACCTCTTGATAGGCAGCTTTCCATCCAGTCCATCCAGTCCATCCAGTCCATCCAGTCCATCCAGTCCATCCAGTCCATCCAGTCCATCCAGTCCATCCAGTCCATCCAGTCCATCCAGTCCATCCAGTCCATCCAGTCCTGGCACGAAGTTTCCGGTAACTTGGGTTCGTATTGACTTTGTTAGGCAGAAGATGGACTGCGGTACTGCAGTCAAT
Organism: Xenopus petersii; assembly: GCA_038501925.1. Lineage (NCBI taxonomy): Eukaryota > Metazoa > Chordata > Amphibia > Anura > Pipidae > Xenopus > Xenopus petersii. Next base: position 38,288 of record JBCGBM010000166.1, on the reverse strand, counting down.
GAAGAGGCCCGAGAGGACATTTGGTTGTTATGGTCATCTGGAACTGCTCTTCACCTGAACCATCCTTGTGGCACAGTAGGTAAAGCGCTGGTTGTTTACCCGAGGAGTCCAGGGTTCAAATCCCAGTGTGGATACTTTCCTGGAACTTTGAGGGTTGACATTTTCTTCAGGCTGCATTCAAGTTTGACTGCTACTTTAGGACAATGGGTTTTTCTGGTCATCTGGAATTGATCCACACAAGAACCCATCTCGGTGGCTCATCGGCTAAATCGCCCGTTGTTTCCCCGAAGAGACTCGGGTTCAAATCCGGTTGTGGATAATTTCCCCGACCAGTGTGGGTTGTCATTTTCTTCAAGCTGCATTCAAGAGTGACTGCTATTTTAGGACATTGGGTTATTATGGTCATCTTGAACTGTTCCACACAGGAATCCTGTCGGTGGCTCAGCAGCTAAATCGCTCATTGTTTCCATGAGGAAACCCGAGTTCAAATCCCGGTGTGGATATTTTCCCCGACCTTTGAGGCTTGTCATTTTCTTCAGGCTGCATTCAAGAGTGACTGCTACTTTACGACTTTGGGTTGTTATGGTCATCTGGAACTGCTCCACACAGGAACCATCTCGGTGGCTCAGCGGCTAAATCGCCTGTTATTTCCCCGAGGAGACCCGAGTTCAAATCCCGGTGTGGATAATTTCCCCGACTTGTATGGGTTGTCATATTCTTCAAGCTGCATTTAAGAGTGACTGCTATTTTAGGACATTGGGTTATTATGGTCATCTGGAACTGTTCCACACAGGAATCATCTCGGTGGCTCTGCAGCTAAATCGCTCGTTGTTTCCCTGATGAGACCCGAATTCAGATCTCAGTGTGGATATATTCCCTGACCTTTGAGGCTTGTCATTTTCTTCAGGCTGCATTCAAGAATGACTGCTACTTTAGAGTCAGAAAAAAACCAGGCTCCCCACATGTCTGTTTTATGACACATGCAGCAAATTGCCTGGTTTCTTCCCCCAAATGGCCTTGGTTTGAGCCTGTGCGGTAGTTGACAATTGTTAAATAATTGACCAAGGTCCACTGCGAGCTGATGCAAGGCATGCCCCAAGAAGGGCAGGGGACATCTTACAGGTAACCCCTGTAAGAAAAAGGGGCAGTACCCTTTTAAACAATAGGTACGGCCAACAGCCATTTTTTTTGCAAGGACGCTGCTTTCCATCACAGGCAGGTTAGCGCCAGCCCTCTCTTTGCAATCAACCTAGGAGTAGACAGCTTACCCTTCCATCACTCCAACTGTCCACCATCTGAGCTTTTGGCACAGGTAGGCATTGTGATTTGTCTCCACCTCTTGATAGGCAGCTTTCCATCCAGTCCATCCAGTCCATCCAGTCCATCCAGTCCATCCAGTCCATCCAGTCCATCCAGTCCATCCAGTCCATCCAGTCCATCCAGTCCTGGCACGAAGTTTCCGGCACAGGCGGGAATCGATCTCACGACCTTCGGTATCGTAGGCATGCGCCTTAACCATTTGGCTATTGAGGAGGACCCGTTTTGTAAGGTAACTTGGGTTCGTATTGACTTTGTTAGGCAGAAGATGGACTGCCGGTACTGCCAGTCAATGAAGAGGCCCGAGAGGACATTGGGTTGTTATGGTCATCTGGAACTGCTCTTCACCTGAACCATCCTTGTGGCACAGTTGGTAAAGCGCTTGTTGTTTCCCCGAGGAGTCCAGGGTTCAAATCCCAGTGTGGATACTTTCCTGGAACTTTGAGGGTTGACATTTTCTTCAGGCTGCATTCAAGTTTGACTGCTACTTTAGGACAATGGGTTTTTCTGGTCATCTGGAATTGATCCACACAAGAACCATCTCGGTGGCTCATCGGCTAAATCGCCCGTTGTTTCCCCCGAAGAGACCCGGGTTCAAATCCGTGTGTGGATAATTTCCCCGACCAGTGTGGGTTGTCATTTTCTTCAAGCTGCATTCAAGAGTGACTGCTATTTTAGGACATTGGGTTATTATGGTCATCTTGAACTGTTCCACACAGGAATCCTGTCGGTGGCTCAGCAGCTAAATCGCTCATTGTTTCCATGAGGAAACCCGAGTTCAAATCCCGGTGTGGATATTTTCCCCGACCTTTGAGGCTTGTCATTTTCTTCAGGCTGCATTCAAGAGTGACTGCTACTTTACGACTTTGGGTTGTTATGGTCATCTGGAACTGCTCCACACAGGAACCATCTCGGTGCCTCAGCGGCTAAATCGCCTGTTGTTTCCCCGAGGAGACCCGAGTTCAAATCCCGGTGTGGATAATTTCCCCGACTTGTATGGGTTGTCATATTCTTCAAGCTGCATTTAAGAGTGACTGCTATTTTAGGACATTGGGTTATTATGGTCATCTGGAACTGTTCCACACAGGAATCATCTCGGTGGCTCAGCAGCTAAATCGCTCGTTGTTTCCCTGATGAGACCCGAATTCAGATCTCAGTGTGGATATATTCCCTGACCTTTGAGGCTTGTCATTTTCTTCAGGCTGCATTCAAGAATGACTGCTACTTTAGAGTCAGAAAAAAACCAGGCTCCCCACATGTCTGTTTTATGACTCATGCAGCAAATTGCCTGGTTTCTTCCCCCAAATGGCCTTGGTTTGAGCCTGTGCGGAAGTTGACAATTGTTAAATAATTGACCAAGGTCCACTGCGAGCTGATGCAAGGCATGCCCCAAGAAGGGCAGGGGACATCTTACAGGTAACCCCTGTAAGAAAAAGGGGCAGTACCCTTTTAAACAATAGGTACGGCCAACAGCCATTTTTTTTGCAAGGACGCTGCTTTCCATCACAGGCAGGTTAGCGCCAGCCCTCTCTTTGCAATCAACCTAGGAGTAGACAGCTTACCCTTCCATCACTCCAACTGTCCACCATCTGAGCTTTTGGCACAGGTAGGCATTGTGATTTGTCTCCACCTCTTGATAGGCAGCTTTCCATCCAGTCCATCCAGTCCATCCAGTCCATCCAGTCCATCCAGTCCATCCAGTCCATCCAGTCCATCCAGTCCATCCAGTCCATCCAGTCCATCCAGTCCATCCAGTCCATCCAGTCCATCCAGTCCATCCAGTCCATCCAGTCCATCCAGTCCTGGCACGAAGTTTCCGGCACAGACGGGAATCGATCTCACGACCTTCGGTATCGTAGGCATGCGCCTTAACCATTTGGCTATTGAGGAGGACCCCTTTTGTAAGGTAACTTGGGTTCGTATTGACTTTGTTAGGCAGAAGATGGACTGCCGGTACTGCCAGTCAATGAAGAGGCCCGAGAGGACATTGGGTTGTTATGGTCATCTGGAACTGCTCTTCACCTGAACCATCCTTGTGGCACAGTTGATAAAGCGCTGGTTGTTTCCCCGAGGAGTCCAGGGTTCAAATCCCAGTGTGGATACTTTCCTGGAACTTTGAGGGTTGACATTTTCTTCAGGCTGCATTCAAGTTTGACTGCTACTTTAGGACAATGGGTTTTTCTGGTCATCTGGAATTGATCCACACAAGAACCATCTCGGTGGCTCATCGGCTAAATCGCCCGTTGTTTCCCCCGAAGAGACCCGGGTTCAAATCCGGGTGTGGATAATTTCCCCGACCAGTGTGGGTTGTCATTTTCTTCAAGCTGCATTCAAGAGTGACTGCTATTTTAGGACATTGGGTTATTATGGTCATCTTGAACTTTTCCACACAGGAATCCTGTCGGTGGCTCAGCAGCTAAATCGCTCATTGTTTCCATGAGGAAACCCGAGTTCAAATCCCGGTGTGGATATTTTCCCCGACCTTTGAGGCTTGTCATTTTCTTCAGGCTGCATTCAAGAGTGACTGCTACTTTACGACTTTGGGTTGTTATGGTCATCTGGAACTGCTCCACACAGGAACCATCTCGGTGGCTCAGTGGCTAAATCGCCTGTTGTTTCCCCGAGGAGACCCGAGTTCAAATCCCGGTGTGGATAATTTCCCCGACTTGTATGGGTTGTTATGGTCATCTGGAACTGCTCTTCACCTGAACCATCCTTGTGGCACAGTTGGTAAAGCGCTGGTTGTTTCCCCGAGGAGTCCAGGGTTCAAATCCCAGTGTGGATACTTTCCTGGAACTTTGAGGGTTGACATTTTCTTCAGGCTGCATTCAAGTTTGACTGCTACTTTAGGACAATGGGTTTTTCTGGTCATCTGGAATTGATCCACACAAGAACCATCTCGATGGCTCATCGGCTAAATCGCCCGTTGTTTCCCCCGAAGAGACCCGGGTTCAAATCCGGGTGTGGATAATTTCCCCGACCAGTGTGGGTTGTCATTTTCTTCAAGCTGCATTCAAGAGTGACTGCTATTTTAGGACATTGGGTTATTATGGTCATCTTGAACTGTTCCACACAGGAATCCTGTCGGTGGCTCAGCAGCTAAATCGCTCATTGTTTCCATGAGGAAACCCGAGTTCAAATCCCGGTGTGGATATTTTCCCCGACCTTTGAGGCTTGTCATTTTCTTCAGGCTGCATTCAAGAGTGACTGCTACTTTACGACTTTGGGTTGTTATGGTCATCTGGAACTGCTCCACACAGGAACCATCTCGGTGGCTCAGCGGCTAAATCGCCTGTTGTTTCCCCGAGGAGACCCGAGTTCAAATCCCGGTGTGGATAATTTCCCCGACTTGTGTGGGTTGTCATATTCTTCAAGCTGCATTTAAGAGTGACTGCTATTTTAGGACATTGGGTTATTATGGTCATCTGGAACTGTTCCACACAGGAATCATCTCGTTGGCACAGCAGCTAAATCGCTCGTTGTTTCCCTGATGAGACCCGAATTCAGATCTCAGTGTGGATATATTCCCTGACCTTTGAGGCTTGTCATTTTCTTCAGGCTGCATTCAAGAATGACTGCTACTTTAGAGTCAGAAAAAAACCAGGCTCCCCACATGTCTGTTTTATGACACATGCAGCAAATTGCCTGGTTTCTTCCCCCAAATGGCCTTGGTTTGAGCCTGTGCGGAAGTTGACAATTGTTAAATAATTGACCAAGGTCCACTGCGAGCTGATGCAAGGCATGCCCCAAGAAGGGCAGGGGACATCTTACAGGTAACCCCTGTAAGAAAAAGGGGCAGTACCCTTTTAAACAATAGGTACGGCCAACAGCCATTTTTTTTGCAAGGACGCTGCTTTCCATAACAGGCAGGTTAGCACCAGCCCTCTCTTTGCAATCAACCTAGGAGTAGACAGCTTACCCTTCCATCACTCCAACTGTCCACCATCTGAGCTTTTGGCACAGGTAGGCATTGTGATTTGTCTCCACCTCTTGATAGGCAGCTTTCCATCCAGTCCATCCAGTCCATCCAGTCCATCCAGTCCATCCAGTCCATCCAGTCCATCCAGTCCATCCAGTCCATCCAGTCCATCCAGTCCATCCAGTCCATCCAGTCCATCCACGAAGTTGACTGCTATTTTAGGACATTGGGTTATTATGGTCATCTGGAACTGTTCCACACAGGAATCATCTCGGTGGCTCAGCAGCTAAATCGCTCGTTGTTTCCCTGATGAGACCCGAATTCAGATCTCAGTGTGGATATATTCCCTGACCTTTGAGGCTTGTCATTTTCTTCAGGCTGCATTCAAGAATGACTGCTACTTTAGAGTCAGAAAAAAACCAGGCTCCCCACATGTCTGTTTTATGACACATGCAGCAAATTGCCTGGTTTCTTCCCCCAAATGGCCTTGGTTTTAGCCTGTGCGGAAGTTGACAATTGTTAAATAATTGACCAAGGTCCACTGCGAGCTGATGCAAGGCATGCCCCAAGGAGGGCAGGGGACATCTTACAGGTAACCCCTGTAAGAAAAAGGGGCAGTACCCTTTTAAACAATAGGTACGGCCAACAGCCATTTTTTTTGCAAGGACGCTGCTTTCCATCACAGGCAGGTTAGCGCCAGCCCTCTCTTTGCAATCAACCTAGGAGTAGACAGCTTACCCTTCCATCACTCCAACTGTCCACCATCTGAGCTTTTGGCACAGGTAGGCATTGTGATTTGTCTCCACCTCTTGATAGGCAGCTTTCCATCCAGTCCATCCAGTCCATCCAGTCCATCCAGTCCATCCAGTCCATCCAGTCCATCCAGTCCATCCAGTCCATCCAGTCCATCCAGTCCATCCAGTCCATCCAGTCCATCCAGTCCATCCAGTCCATCCAGTCCATCCAGTCCATCCAGTCCTGGCACGAAGTTTCCGGCACAGGCGGGAATCGATCTCACGACCTTCGGTATCGTAGGCATGCGCCTTAACCATTTGGCTATTGAGGAGGACCCCTTTTGTAAGGTAACTTGGGTTCGTATTGACTTTGTTAGGCAGAAGATGGACTGCCGGTACTGCCAGTCAATGAAGAGGCCCGAGAGGACATTGGGTTGTTATGGTCATCTGGAACTGCTCTTCACCTGAACCATCCTTGTGGCACAGTTGGTAAAGCGCTTGTTGTTTCCCCGAGGAGTCCAGGGTTCAAATCCCAGTGTGGATACTTTCCTGGAACTTTGAGGGTTGACATTTTCTTCAGGCTGCATTCAAGTTTGACTGCTACTTTAGGACAATGGGTTTTTCTGGTCATCTGGAATTGATCCACACAAGAACCATCTCGGTGGCTCATCGGCTAAATCGCCCATTGTTTCCCCCGAAGAGACCCGGGTTCAAATCCGTGTGTGGATAATTTCCCCGACCAGTGTGGGTTGTCATTTTCTTCAAGCTGCATTCAAGAGTGACTGCTATTTTAGGACATTGGGTTATTATGGTCATCTTGAACTGTTCCACACAGGAATCCTGTCGGTGGCTCAGCAGCTAAATCGCTCATTGTTTCCATGAGGAAACCCGAGTTCAAATCCCGGTGTGGATATTTTCCCCGACCTTTGAGGCTTGTCATTTTCTTCAGGCTGCATTCAAGAGTGACTGCTACTTTACGACTTTGGGTTGTTATGGTCATCTGGAACTGCTCCACACAGGAACCATCTCGGTGCCTCAGCGGCTAAATCGCCTGTTGTTTCCCCGAGGAGACCCGAGTTCAAATCCCGGTGTGGATAATTTCCCCGACTTGTATGGGTTGTCATATTCTTCAAGCTGCATTTAAGAGTGACTGCTATTTTAGGACATTGGGTTATTATGGTCATCTGGAACTGTTCCACACAGGAATCATCTCGGTGGCTCAGCAGCTAAATCGCTCGTTGTTTCCCTGATGAGACCCGAATTCAGATCTCAGTGTGGATATATTCCCTGACCTTTGAGGCTTGTCATTTTCTTCAGGCTGCATTCAAGAATGACTGCTACTTTAGAGTCAGAAAAAAACCAGGCTCCCCACATGTCTGTTTTATGACTCATGCAGCAAATTGCCTGGTTTCTTCCCCCAAATGGCCTTGGTTTGAGCCTGTGCGGAAGTTGACAATTGTTAAATAATTGACCAAGGTCCACTGCGAGCTGATGCAAGGCATGCCCCAAGAAGGGCAGGGGACATCTTACAGGTAACCCCTGTAAGAAAAAGGGGCAGTACCCTTTTAAACAATAGGTACGGCCAACAGCCATTTTTTTTGCAAGGACGCTGCTTTCCATCACAGGCAGGTTAGCGCCAGCCCTCTCTTTGCAATCAACCTAGGAGTAGACAGCTTACCCTTCCATCACTCCAACTGTCCACCATCTGAGCTTTTGGCACAGGTAGGCATTGTGATTTGTCTCCACCTCTTGATAGGCAGCTTTCCATCCAGTCCATCCAGTCCATCCAGTCCATCCAGTCCATCCAGTCCATCCAGTCCATCCAGTCCATCCAGTCCATCCAGTCCATCCAGTCCATCCAGTCCATCCAGTCCATCCAGTCCATCCAGTCCATCCAGTCCATCCAGTCCATCCAGTCCATCCAGTCCATCCAGTCCATCCAGTCCATCCAGTCCATCCAGTCCATCCAGTCCATCCAGTCCATCCAGTCCATCCAGTCCATCCAGTCCATCCAGTCCATCCAGTCCATCCAGTCCATCCAGTCCATCCAGTCCATCCAGTCCATCCAGTCCATCCAGTCCATCCAGTCCTGGCACGAAGTTTCCGGCACAGGCGGGAATCGATCTCACGACCTTCGGTATCGTAGGCATGCGCCTTAACCATTTGGCTATTGAGGAGGACCCCTTTTGTAAGGTAACTTGGGTTTGTATTGACTTTGTTAGGCAGAAGATGGACTGCCGGTACTGCCAGTCAATGAAGAGGCCCAAGAGGACATTGGGTTGTTATGGTCATCTGGAACTGCTCTTCACCTGAACCATCCTTGTGGCACAGTTGGTAAAGCGCTGGTTGTTTCCCCGAGGAGTCCAGGGTTCAAATCCCAGTGTGGATACTTTCCTGGAACTTTGAGGGTTGACATTTTCTTCAGGCTGCATTCAAGTTTGACTGCTACTTTAGGACAATGGGTTTTTCTGGTCATCTGGAATTGATCCACACAAGAACCATCTCGGTGGCTCATCGGCTAAATCGCCCGTTGTTTCCCCCGAAGAGACCCGGGTTCAAATCCGGGTGTGGATAATTTCCCCGACCAGTGTGGGTTGTCATTTTCTTCAAGCTGCATTCAAGAGTGACTGCTATTTTAGGACATTGGGTTATTATGGTCATCTTGAACTGTTCCACACAGGAATCCTGTCGGTGGCTCAGCAGCTAAATCGCTCATTGTTTCCATGAGGAAACCCGAGTTCAAATCCCGGTGTGGATATTTTCCCCGACCTTTGAGGCTTGTCATTTTCTTCAGGCTGCATTCAAGAGTGACTGCTACTTTACGACATTGGGTTGTTATGGTCATCTGGAACTGCTCCACACAGGAACCATCTCGGTGGCTCAGCGGCTAAATCGCCTGTTGTTTCCCCGAGGAGACCCGAGTTCAAATCCCGGTGTGGATAATTTCCCCGACTTGTGTGGGTTGTCATACTCTTCAAGCTGCATTTAAGAGTGACTGCTATTTTAGGACATTGGGTTATTATGGTCATCTGGAACTGTTCCACACAGGAATCATCTCGGTGGCTCAGCAGCTAAATCGCTCGTTGTTTCCCTGATGAGACCCGAATTCAGATCTCAGTGTGGATATATTCCCTGACCTTTGAGGCTTGTCATTTTCTTCAGGCTGCATTCAAGAATGACTGCTACTTTAGAGTCAGAAAAAAACCAGGCTCCCCACATGTCTGTTTTATGACACATGCAGCAAATTGCCTGGTTTCTTCCCCCAAATGGCCTTGGTTTGAGCCTGTGCGGAAGTTGACAATTGTTAAATAATTGACCAAGGTCCACTGCGAGCTGATGCAAGGCATGCCCCAAGAAGGGCAGGGGACATCTTACAGGTAACCCCTGTAAGAAAAAGGGGCAGTACCCTTTTAAACAATAGGTACGGCCAACAGCCATTTTTTTTGCAAGGACGCTGCTTTCCATCACAGGCAGGTTAGCGCCAGCCCTCTCTGTGCAATCAACCTAGGCGTAGACAGCTTACCCTTCCATCACTCCAACTGTCCACCATCTGAGCTTTTGGCACAGGTAGGCATTGTGATTTGTCTCCACCTCTTGATAGGCAGCTTTCCATCCAGTCCATCCAGTCCATCCAGTCCATCCAGTCCATCCAGTCCATCCAGTCCATCCAGTCCATCCAGTCCATCCAGTCCATCCAGTCCATCCAGTCCATCCAGTCCATCCAGTCCATCCAGTCCATCCAGTCCTGGCACGAAGTTTCCGGTAACTTGGGTTCGTATTGACTTTGTTAGGCAGAAGATGGACTGCCGGTACTGCCAGTCAATGAAGAGGCCCGAGAGGACATTTGGTTGTTATGGTCATCTGGAACTGCTCTTCACCTGAACCATCCTTGTGGCACAGTTGGTAAAGCGCTGGTTGTTTCCCCGAGGAGTCCAGGGTTCAAATCCCAGTGTGGATACTTTCCTGGAACTTTGAGGGTTGACATTTTCTTCAGGCTGCATTCAAGTTTGACTGCTACTTTAGGACAATGGGTTTTTCTGGTCATCTGGAATTGATCCACACAAGAACCATCTCGGTGGCTCATCGGCTAAATCGCCCGTTGTTTCCCCCGAAGAGACTCGGGTTCAAATCCGGTTGTGGATAATTTCCCCGACCAGTGTGGGTTGTCATTTTCTTCAAGCTGCATTCAAGAGTGACTGCTATTTTAGGACATTGGGTTATTATGGTCATCTTGAACTGTTCCACACAGGAATCCTGTCGGTGGCTCAGCAGCTAAATCGCTCATTGTTTCCATGAGGAAACCCGAGTTCAAATCCCGGTGTGGATATTTTCCCCGACCTTTGAGGCTTGTCATTTTCTTCAGGCTGCATTCAAGAGTGACTGCTACTTTACGACTTTGGGTTGTTATGGTCATCTGGAACTGCTCCACACAGGAACCATCTCGGTGGCTCAGCGGCTAAATCGCCTGTTGTTTCCCCGAGGAGACCCGAGTTCAAATCCCGGTGTGGATAATTTCCCCGACTTGTATGGGTTGTCATATTCTTCAAGCTGCATTTAAGAGTGACTGCTATTTTAGGACATTGGGTTATTATGGTCATCTGGAACTGTTCCACACAGGAATCATCTCGGTGGCTATGCAGCTAAATCGCTCGTTGTTTCCCTGATGAGACCCGAATTCAGATCTCAGTGTGGATATATTCCCTGACCTTTGAGGCTTGTCATTTTCTTCAGGCTGCATTCAAGAATGACTGCTACTTTAGAGTCAGAAAAAAACCAGGCTCCCCACATGTCTGTTTTATGACACATGCAGCAAATTGCCTGGTTTCTTCCCCCAAATGGCCTTGGTTTGAGCCTGTGCGGAAGTTGACAATTGTTAAATAATTGACCAAGGTCCACTGCGAGCTGATGCAAGGCATGCCCCAAGAAGGGCAGGGGACATCTTACAGGTAACCCCTGTAAGAAAAAGGGGCAGTACCCTTTTAAACAATAGGTACGGCCAACAGCCATTTTTTTTGCAAGGACGCTGCTTTCCATCACAGGCAGGTTAGCGCCAGCCCTCTCTTTGCAATCAACCTAGGAGTAGACAGCTTACCCTTCCATCACTCCAACTGTCCACCATCTGAGCTTTTGGCACAGGTAGGCATTGTGATTTGTCTCCACCTCTTGATAGGCAGCTTTCCATCCAGTCCATCCAGTCCATCCAGTCCATCCAGTCCATCCAGTCCATCCAGTCCATCCAGTCCATCCAGTCCATCCAGTCCATCCAGTCCATCCAGTCCATCCAGTCCATCCAGTCCATCCAGTCCATCCAGTCCATCCAGTCCATCCAGTCCATCCAGTCCATCCAGTCCATCCAGTCCATCCAGTCCATCCAGTCCATCCAGTCCATCCAGTCCATCCAGTCCATCCAGTCCATCCAGTCCTGGCACGAAGTTTCCGGCACAGACGGGAATCGATCTCACGACCTTCGGTATCGTAGGCATGCGCCTTAACCATTTGGCTATTGAGGAGGACCCCTTTTGTAAGGTAACTTGGGTTCGTATTGACTTTGTTAGGCAGAAGATGGACTGCCGGTACTGCCAGTCAATGAAGAGGCCCGAGAGGACATTGGGTTGTTATGGTCATCTGGAACTGCTCTTCACCTGAACCATCCTTGTGGCACAGTTGATAAAGCGCTGGTTGTTTCCCCGAGGAGTCCAGGGTTCAAATCCCAGTGTGGATACTTTCCTGGAACTTTGAGGGTTGACATTTTCTTCAGGCTGCATTCAAGTTTGACTGCTACTTTAGGACAATGGGTTTTTCTGGTCATCTGGAATTGATCCACACAAGAACCATCTCGGTGGCTCATCGGCTAAATCGCCCGTTGTTTCCCCCGAAGAGACCCGGGTTCAAATCCGGGTGTGGATAATTTCCCCGACCAGTGTGGGTTGTCATTTTCTTCAAGCTGCATTCAAGAGTGACTGCTATTTTAGGACATTGGGTTATTATGGTCATCTTGAACTTTTCCACACAGGAATCCTGTCGGTGGCTCAGCAGCTAAATCGCTCATTGTTTCCATGAGGAAACCCGAGTTCAAATCCCGGTGTGGATATTTTCCCCGACCTTTGAGGCTTGTCATTTTCTTCAGGCTGCATTCAAGAGTGACTGCTACTTTACGACTTTGGGTTGTTATGGTCATCTGGAACTGCTCCACACAGGAACCATCTCGGTGGCTCAGCGGCTAAATCGCCTGTTGTTTCCCCGAGGAGACCCGAGTTCAAATCCCGGTGTGGATAATTTCCCCGACTTGTATGGGTTGTTATGGTCATCTGGAACTGCTCTTCACCTGAACCATCCTTGTGGCACAGTTGGTAAAGCGCTGGTTGTTTCCCCGAGGAGTCCAGGGTTCAAATCCCAGTGTGGATACTTTCCTGGAACTTTGAGGGTTGACATTTTCTTCAGGCTGCATTCAAGTTTGACTGCTACTTTAGGACAATGGGTTTTTCTGGTCATCTGGAATTGATCCACACAAGAACCATCTCGGTGGCTCATCGGCTAAATCGCCCGTTGTTTCCCCCGAAGAGACCCGGGTTCAAATCCGGGTGTGGATAATTTCCCCGACCAGTGTGGGTTGTCATTTTCTTCAAGCTGCATTCAAGAGTGACTGCTATTTTAGGACATTGGGTTATTATGGTCATCTTGAACTGTTCCACACAGGAATCCTGTCGGTGGCTCAGCAGCTAAATCGCTCATTGTTTCCATGAGGAAACCCGAGTTCAAATCCCGGTGTGGATATTTTCCCCGACCTTTGAGGCTTGTCATTTTCTTCAGGCTGCATTCAAGAGTGACTGCTACTTTACGACTTTGGGTTGTTATGGTCATCTGGAACTGCTCCACACAGGAACCATCTCGGTGGCTCAGCGGCTAAATCGCCTGTTGTTTCCCCGAGGAGACCCGAGTTCAAATCCCGGTGTGGATAATTTCCCCGACTTGTGTGGGTTGTCATATTCTTCAAGCTGCATTTAAGAGTGACTGCTATTTTAGGACATTGGGTTATTATGGTCATCTGGAACTGTTCCACACAGGAATCATCTCGTTGGCACAGCAGCTAAATCGCTCGTTGTTTCCCTGATGAGACCCGAATTCAGATCTCAGTGTGGATATATTCCCTGACCTTTGAGGCTTGTCATTTTCTTCAGGCTGCATTCAAGAATGACTGCTACTTTAGAGTCAGAAAAAAACCAGGCTCCCCACATGTCTGTTTTATGACACATGCAGCAAATTGCCTGGTTTCTTCCCCCAAATGGCCTTGGTTTGAGCCTGTGCGGAAGTTGACAATTGTTAAATAATTGACCAAGGTCCACTGCGAGCTGATGCAAGGCATGCCCCAAGAAGGGCAGGGGACATCTTACAGGTAACCCCTGTAAGAAAAAGGGGCAGTACCCTTTTAAACAATAGGTACGGCCAACAGCCATTTTTTTTGCAAGGACGCTGCTTTCCATAACAGGCAGGTTAGCGCCAGCCCTCTCTTTGCAATCAACCTAGGAGTAGACAGCTTACCCTTCCATCACTCCAACTGTCCACCATCTGAGCTTTTGGCACAGGTAGGCATTGTGATTTGTCTCCACCTCTTGATAGGCAGCTTTCCATCCAGTCCATCCAGTCCATCCAGTCCATCCAGTCCATCCAGTCCATCCAGTCCATCCAGTCCATCCAGTCCATCCAGTCCATCCAGTCCATCCAGTCCATCCAGTCCATCCAGTCCATCCAGTCCATCCAGTCCATCCAGTCCATCCACGAAGTTGACTGCTATTTTAGGACATTGGGTTATTATGGTCATCTGGAACTGTTCCACACAGGAATCATCTCGGTGGCTCAGCAGCTAAATCGCTCGTTGCTTCCCTGATGAGACCCGAATTCAGATCTCAGTGTGGATATATTCCCTGACCTTTGAGGCTTGTCATTTTCTTCAGGCTGCATTCAAGAATGACTGCTACTTTAGAGTCAGAAAAAAAACAGGCTCCCCACATGTCTGTTTTATGACACATGCAGCAAATTGCCTGGTTTCTTCCCCCAAATGGCCTTGGTTTTAGCCTGTGCGGAAGTTGACAATTGTTAAATAATTGACCAAGGTCCACTGCGAGCTGATGCAAGGCATGCCCCAAGGAGGGCAGGGGACATCTTACAGGTAACCCCTGTAAGAAAAAGGGGCAGTACCCTTTTAAACAATAGGTACGGCCAACAGCCATTTTTTTTGCAAGGACGCTGCTTTCCATCACAGGCAGGTTAGCGCCAGCCCTCTCTTTGCAATCAACCTAGGAGTAGACAGCTTACCCTTCCATCACTCCAACTGTCCACCATCTGAGCTTTTGGCACAGGTAGGCATTGTGATTTGTCTCCACGTCTTGATAGGCAGCAGTCCATCCAGTCCATCCAGTCCATCCAGTCCATCCAGTCCATCCAGTCCATCCAGTCCATCCAGTCCATCCAGTCCATCCAGTCCATCCAGTCCATCCAGTCCTGGCACGAAGTTTCCGGCACAGACGGGAATCGATCTCACGACCTTCGGTATCGTAGGCATGCGCCTTAACCATTTGGCTATTGAGGAGGACCCCTTTTGTAAGGTAACTTGGGTTCGTATTGACTTTGTTAGGCAGAAGATGGACTGCCGGTACTGCCAGTCAATGAAGAGGCCCGAGAGGACATTGGGTTGTTATGGTCATCTGGAACTGCTCTTCACCTGAACCATCCTTGTGGCACAGTTGATAAAGCGCTGGTTGTTTCCCCGAGGAGTCCAGGGTTCAAATCCCAGTGTGGATACTTTCCTGGAACTTTGAGGGTTGACATTTTCTTCAGGCTGCATTCAAGTTTGACTGCTACTTTAGGACAATGGGTTTTTCTGGTCATCTGGAATTGATCCACACAAGAACCATCTCGGTGGCTCATCGGCTAAATCGCCCGTTGTTTCCCCCGAAGAGACCCGGGTTCAAATCCGGGTGTGGATAATTTCCCCGACCAGTGTGGGTTGTCATTTTCTTCAAGCTGCATTCAAGAGTGACTGCTATTTTAGGACATTGGGTTATTACGGTCATCTTGAACTTTTCCACACAGGAATCCTGTCGGTGGCTCAGCAGCTAAATCGCTCATTGTTTCCATGAGGAAACCCGAGTTCAAATCCCGGTGTGGATATTTTCCCCGACCTTTGAGGCTTGTCATTTTCTTCAGGCTGCATTCAAGAGTGACTGCTACTTTACGACTTTGGGTTGTTATGGTCATCTGGAACTGCTCCACACAGGAACCATCTCGGTGGCTCAGCGGCTAAATCGCCTGTTGTTTCCCCGAGGAGACCCGAGTTCAAATCCCGGTGTGGATAATTTCCCCGACTTGTATGGGTTGTTATGGTCATCTGGAACTGCTCTTCACCTGAACCATCCTTGTGGCACAGTTGGTAAAGCGCTGGTTGTTTCCCCGAGGAGTCCAGGGTTCAAATCCCAGTGTGGATACTTTCCTGGAACTTTGAGGGTTGACATTTTCTTCAGGCTGCATTCAAGTTTGACTGCTACTTTAGGACAATGGGTTTTTTCTGGTCATCTGGAATTGATCCACACAAGAACCATCTCGGTGGCTCATCGGCTAAATCGCCCGTTGTTTCCCCCGAAGAGACCCGGGTTCAAATCCGGGTGTGGATAATTTCCCCGACCAGTGTGGGTTGTCATTTTCTTCAAGCTGCATTCAAGAGTGACTGCTATTTTAGGACATTGGGTTATTATGGTCATCTTGAACTGTTCCACACAGGAATCCTGTCGGTGGCTCAGCAGCTAAATCGCTCATTGTTTCCATGAGGAAACCCGAGTTCAAATCCCGGTGTGGATATTTTCCCCGACCTTTGAGGCTTGTCATTTTCTTCAGGCTGCATTCAAGAGTGACTGCTACTTTACGACTTTGGGTTGTTATGGTCATCTGGAACTGCTCCACACAGGAACCATCTCGGTGGCTCAGCGGCTAAATCGCCTGTTGTTTCCCCGAGGAGACCCGAGTTCAAATCCCGGTGTGGATAATTTCCCCGACTTGTGTGGGTTGTCATATTCTTCAAGCTGCATTTAAGAGTGACTGCTATTTTAGGACATTGGGTTATTATGGTCATCTGGAACTGTTCCACACAGGAATCATCTCGTTGGCACAGCAGCTAAATCGCTCGTTGTTTCCCTGATGAGACCCGAATTCAGATCTCAGTGTGGATATATTCCCTGACCTTTGAGGCTTGTCATTTTCTTCAGGCTGCATTCAAGAATGACTGCTACTTTAGAGTCAGAAAAAAACCAGGCTCCCCACATGTCTGTTTTATGACACATGCAGCAAATTGCCTGGTTTCTTCCCCCAAATGGCCTTGGTTTGAGCCTGTGCGGAAGTTGACAATTGTTAAATAATTGACCAAGGTCCACTGCGAGCTGATGCAAGGCATGCCCCAAGAAGGGCAGGGGACATCTTACAGGTAACCCCTGTAAGAAAAAGGGGCAGTACCCTTTTAAACAATAGGTACGGCCAACAGCCATTTTTTTTGCAAGGACGCTGCTTTCCATAACAGGCAGGTTAGCGCCAGCCCTCTCTTTGCAATCAACCTAGGAGTAGACAGCTTACCCTTCCATCACTCCAACTGTCCACCATCTGAGCTTTTGGCACAGGTAGGCATTGTGATTTGTCTCCACCTCTTGATAGGCAGCTTTCCATCCAGTCCATCCAGTCCATCCAGTCCATCCAGTCCATCCAGTCCATCCAGTCCATCCAGTCCATCCAGTCCATCCAGTCCATCCAGTCCATCCAGTCCATCCAGTCCATCCAGTCCATCCAGTCCATCCAGTCCATCCAGTCCATCCAGTCCATCCACGAAGTTGACTGCTATTTTAGGACATTGGGTTATTATGGTCATCTGGAACTGTTCCACACAGGAATCATCTCGGTGGCTCAGCAGCTAAATCGCTCGTTGCTTCCCTGATGAGACCCGAATTCAGATCTCAGTGTGGATATATTCCCTGACCTTTGAGGCTTGTCATTTTCTTCAGGCTGCATTCAAGAATGACTGCTACTTTAGAGTCAGAAAAAAAACAGGCTCCCCACATGTCTGTTTTATGACACATGCAGCAAATTGCCTGGTTTCTTCCCCCAAATGGCCTTGGTTTTAGCCTGTGCGGAAGTTGACAATTGTTAAATAATTGACCAAGGTCCACTGCGAGCTGATGCAAGGCATGCCCCAAGGAGGGCAGGGGACATCTTACAGGTAACCCCTGTAAGAAAAAGGGGCAGTACCCTTTTAAACAATAGGTACGGCCAACAGCCATTTTTTTTGCAAGGACGCTGCTTTCCATCACAGGCAGGTTAGCGCCAGCCCTCTCTTTGCAATCAACCTAGGAGTAGACAGCTTACCCTTCCATCACTCCAACTGTCCACCATCTGAGCTTTTGGCACAGGTAGGCATTGTGATTTGTCTCCACCTCTTGATAGGCAGCAGTCCATCCAGTCCATCCAGTCCATCCAGTCCATCCAGTCCATCCAGTCCATCCAGTCCATCCAGTCCATCCAGTCCATCCAGTCCATCCAGTCCATCCAGTCCATCCAGTCCATCCAGTCCATCCAGTCCATCCAGTCCATCCAGTCCATCCAGTCCATCCAGTCCATCCAGTCCATCCAGTCCATCCAGTCCATCCAGTCCATCCAGTCCTGGCACGAAGTTTCCGGCACAGACGGGAATCGATCTCACGACCTTCGGTATCGTAGGCATGCGCCTTAACCATTTGGCTATTGAGGAGGACCCCTTTTGTAAGGTAACTTGGGTTCGTATTGACTTTGTTAGGCAGAAGATGGACTGCCGGTACTGCCAGTCAATGAAGAGGCCCGAGAGGACATTGGGTTGTTATGGTCATCTGGAACTGCTCTTCACCTGAACCATCCTTGTGGCACAGTTGATAAAGCGCTGGTTGTTTCCCCGAGGAGTCCAGGGTTCAAATCCCAGTGTGGATACTTTCCTGGAACTTTGAGGGTTGACATTTTCTTCAGGCTGCATTCAAGTTTGACTGCTACTTTAGGACAATGGGTTTTTCTGGTCATCTGGAATTGATCCACACAAGAACCATCTCGGTGGCTCATCGGCTAAATCGCCCGTTGTTTCCCCCGAAGAGACCCGGGTTCAAATCCGGGTGTGGATAATTTCCCCGACCAGTGTGGGTTGTCATTTTCTTCAAGCTGCATTCAAGAGTGACTGCTATTTTAGGACATTGGGTTATTATGGTCATCTTGAACTTTTCCACACAGGAATCCTGTCGGTGGCTCAGCAGCTAAATCGCTCATTGTTTCCATGAGGAAACCCGAGTTCAAATCCCGGTGTGGATATTTTCCCCGACCTTTGAGGCTTGTCATTTTCTTCAGGCTGCATTCAAGAGTGACTGCTACTTTACGACTTTGGGTTGTTATGGTCATCTGGAACTGCTCCACACAGGAACCATCTCGGTGGCTCAGCGGCTAAATCGCCTGTTGTTTCCCCGAGGAGACCCGAGTTCAAATCCCGGTGTGGATAATTTCCCCGACTTGTATGGGTTGTCATATTCTTCAAGCTGCATTTAAGAGTGACTGCTATTTTAGGACATTGGGTTATTATGGTCATCTGGAACTGTTCCACACAGGAATCATCTCGGTGGCTCAGCAGCTAAATCGCTCGTTGTTTCCCTGATGAGACCCGAATTCAGATCTCAGTGTGGATATATTCCCTGACCTTTGAGGCTTGTCATTTTCTTCAGGCTGCATTCAAGAATGACTGCTACTTTAGAGTCAGAAAAAAACCAGGCTCCCCACATGTCTGTTTTATGACACATGCAGCAAATTGCCTGGTTTCTTCCCCCAAATGGCCTTGGTTTGAGCCTGTGCGGAAGTTGACAATTGTTAAATAATTGACCAAGGTCCACTGCGAGCTGATGCAAGGCATGCCCCAAGAAGGGCAGGGGACATCTTACAGGTAACCCCTGTAAGAAAAAGGGGCAGTACCCTTTTAAACAATAGGTACGGCCAACAGCCATTTTTTTTGCAAGGACGCTGCTTTCCATCACAGGCAGGTTAGCGCCAGCCCTCTCTTTGCAATCAACCTAGGAGTAGACAGCTTACCCTTCCATCACTCCAACTGTCCACCATCTGAGCTTTTGGCACAGGTAGGCATTGTGATTTGTCTCCACCTCTTGATAGGCAGCTTTCCATCCAGTCCATCCAGTCCATCCAGTCCATCCAGTCCATCCAGTCCATCCAGTCCATCCAGTCCATCCAGTCCATCCAGTCCATCCAGTCCATCCAGTCCATCCAGTCCATCCAGTCCATCCAGTCCATCCAGTCCATCCAGTCCATCCAGTCCATCCAGTCCATCCAGTCCATCCAGTCCATCCAGTCCATCCAGTCCATCCAGTCCATCCAGTCCATCCAGTCCATCCAGTCCATCCAGTCCATCCAGTCCATCCAGTCCATCCAGTCCATCCAGTCCTGGCATGAAGTTTCCGGCACAGGCGGGAATCGATCTCACGACCTTCGGTATCGTAGGCATGCGCCTTAACCATTTGGCTATTGAGGAGGACCCCTTTTGTAAGGTAACTTGGGTTCGTATTGACTTTGTTAGGCAGAAGATGGACTGTCGGTACTGCCAGTCAATGAAGAGGCCCGAGAGGACATTGGGTTGTTATGGTCATCTGGAACTGCTCTTCACCTGAACCATCCTTGTGGCACAGTTGGTAAAGCGCTGGTTGTTTCCCCGAGGAGTCCAGGGTTCAAATCCCAGTGTGGATACTTTCCTGGAACTTTGAGGGTTGACATTTTCTTCAGGCTGCATTCAAGTTTGACTGCTACTTTAGGACAATGGGTTTTTCTGGTCATCTGGAATTGATCCACACAAGAACCATCTCGGTGGCTCATCGGCTAAATCGCCCGTTGTTTCCCCCGAAGAGACCCGGGTTCAAATCCGGGTGTGGATAATTTCCCCGACCAGTGTGGGTTGTCATTTTCTTCAAGCTGCATTCAAGAGTGACTGCTATTTTAGGACATTGGGTTATTATGGTCATCTTGAACTGTTCCACACAGGAATCCTGTCGGTGGCTCAGCAGCTAAATCGCTCATTGTTTCCATGAGGAAACCCGAGTTCAAATCCCGGTGTGGATATTTTCCCCGACCTTTGAGGCTTGTCATTTTCTTCAGGCTGCATTCAAGAGTGACTGCTACTTTACGACTTTGGGTTGTTATGGTCATCTGGAACTGCTCCACACAGGAACCATCTCGGTGGCTCAGCGGCTAAATCGCCTGTTGTTTCCCCGAGGAGACCCGAGTTCAAATCCCGGTGTGGATAATTTCCCCGACTTGTGTGGGTTGTCATATTCTTCAAGCTGCATTTAAGAGTGACTGCTATTTTAGGACATTGGGTTATTATGGTCATCTGGAACTGTTCCACACAGGAATCATCTCGTTGGCACAGCAGCTAAATCGCTCGTTGTTTCCCTGATGAGACCCGAATTCAGATCTCAGTGTGGATATATTCCCTGACCTTTGAGGCTTGTCATTTTCTTCAGGCTGCATTCAAGAATGACTGCTACTTTAGAGTCAGAAAAAAACCAGGCTCCCCACATGTCTGTTTTATGACACATGCAGCAAATTGCCTGGTTTCTTCCCCCAAATGGCCTTGGTTTGAGCCTGTGCGGAAGTTGACAATTGTTAAATAATTGACCAAGGTCCACTGCGAGCTGATGCAAGGCATGCCCCAAGAAGGGCAGGGGACATCTTACAGGTAACCCCTGTAAGAAAAAGGGGCAGTACCCTTTTAAACAATAGGTACGGCCAACAGCCATTTTTTTTGCAAGGACGCTGCTTTCCATAACAGGCAGGTTAGCGCCAGCCCTCTCTTTGCAATCAACCTAGGAGTAGACAGCTTACCCTTCCATCACTCCAACTGTCCACCATCTGAGCTTTTGGCACAGGTAGGCATTGTGATTTGTCTCCACCTCTTGATAGGCAGCTTTCCATCCAGTCCATCCAGTCCATCCAGTCCATCCAGTCCATCCAGTCCATCCAGTCCATCCAGTCCATCCAGTCCATCCAGTCCATCCAGTCCATCCAGTCCATCCAGTCCATCCAGTCCATCCACGAAGTTTCCGGCACAGGCGGGAATCGATCTCACGACCTTCGGTATCGTAGGCATGCGCCTTAACCATTTGGCTATTGAGGAGGACCCCTTTTGTAAGGTAACTTGGGTTCGTATTGACTTTGTTAGGCAGAAGATGGACTGCCGGTACTGCCAGTCAATGAAGAGGCCCGAGAGGACATTGGGTTGTTATGGTCATCTGGAACTGCTCTTCACCTGAACCATCCTTGTGGCACAGTTGGTAAAGCGCTGGTTGTTTCCCAGAGGAGTCCAGGGTTCAAATCCCAGTGTGGATACTTTCCTGGAACTTTGAGGGTTAACATTTTCTTCAGGCTGCATTCAAGTTTGACTGCTACTTTAGGACAATGGGTTTTTCTGGTCATCTGGAATTGATCCACACAAGAACCATCTCGGTGGCTCATCGGCTAAATCGCCCGTTGTTTTCCCCGAAGAGACCCGGGTTCAAATCCGGGTGTGGATAATTTCCCCGACCAGTGTGGGTTGTCATTTTCTTCAAGCTGCATTCAAGAGTGACTGCTATTTTAGGACATTGGGTTATTATGGTCATCTTGAACTGTTCCACACAGGAATCCTGTCGGTGGCTCAGCAGCTAAATCGCTCATTGTTTCCATGAGGAAACCCGAGTTCAAATCCCGGTGTGGATATTTTCCCCGACCTTTGAGGCTTGTCATTTTCTTCAGGCTGCATTCAAGAGTGACTGCTACTTTACGACTTTGGGTTGTTATGGTCATCTGGAACTGCTCCACACAGGAACCATCTCGGTGGCTCAGCGGCTAAATCGCCTGTTGTTTCCCCGAGGAGACCCGAGTTCAAATCCCGGTGTGGATAATTTCCCCGACTTGTGTGGGTTGTCATATTCTTCAAGCTGCATTTAAGAGTGACTGCTATTTTAGGACATTGGGTTATTATGGTCATCTGGAACTGTTCCACACAGAAATCATCTCGGTGGCTCAGCAGCTAAATCGCTCGTTGTTTCCCTGATGAGACCCGAATTCAGATCTCAGTGTGGATATATTCCCTGACCTTTGAGGCTTGTCATTTTCTTCAGGCTGCATTCAAGAATGACTGCTACTTTAGAGTCAGAAAAAAACCAGGCTCCCCACATGTCTGTTTTATGACACATGCAGCAAATTGCCTGGTTTCTTCCCCCAAATGGCCTTGGTTTGAGCCTGTGCGGAAGTTGACAATTGTTAAATAATTGACCAAGGTCCACTGCGAGCTGATGCAAGGCATGCCCCAAGAAGGGCAGGGGACATCTTACAGGTAACCCCTGTAAGAAAAAGGGGCAGTACCCTTTTAAACAATAGGTACGGCCAACAGCCATTTTTTTTGCAAGGACGCTGCTTTCCATCACAGGCAGGTTAGCGCCAGCCCTCTCTTTGCAATCAACCTAGGAGTAGACAGCTTACCCTTCCATCACTCCAACTGTCCACCATCTGAGCTTTTGGCACAGGTAGGCATTGTGATTTGTCTCCACCTCTTGATAAGCAGCTTTCCATCCAGTCCATCCAGTCCATCCAGTCCATCCAGTCCATCCAGTCCATCCAGTCCATCCAGTCCATCCAGTCCATCCAGTCCATCCAGTCCATCCAGTCCATCCAGTCCATCCAGTCCATCCAGTCCATCCAGTCCATCCAGTCCATCCAGTCCATCCAGTCCATCCAGTCCATCCAGTCCATCCAGTCCATCCAGTCCATCCAGTCCATCCAGTCCATCCAGTCCATCCAGTCCATCCAGTCCATCCAGTCCTGGCACAAGCGGGAATCGATCTCACGACCTTCGGTATCGTAGTCATGCGCCTTAACCATTTGGCTATTGAGGAGGACCCCTTTTGTAAGGTAACTTGGGTTCGTATTGACTTTGTTAGGCAGAAGATGGACTGCCGGTACTGCCAGTCAATGAAGAGGCCCGAGAGGACATTGGGTTGTTATGGTCATCTGGAACTGTTCTTCACCTGAACCATCCTTGTGGCACAGTTGGTAAAGCGCTGGTTGTTTCCCCGAGGAGTCCAGGGTTCAAATCCCAGTGTGGATACTTTTCTGGAACTTTGAGGGTTGACATTTTCTTCAGGCTGCATTCAAGTTTGACTGCTACTTTAGGACAATGGGTTTTTCTGGTCATCTGGAATTGATCCACACAAGAACCATCTCGGTGGCTCATCGGCTAAATCGCCCGTTGTTTCCCCCGAAGAGACTCGGGTTCAAATCCGGGTGTGGATAATTTCCCCGACCAGTGTGGGTTGTCATTTTCTTCAAGCTGCATTCAAGAGTGACTGCTATTTTAGGACATTGGGTTATTATGGTCATCTTGAACTGTTCCACACAGGAATCCTGTCGGTGGCTCAGCAGCTAAATCGCTCATTGTTTCCATGAGGAAACCCGAGTTCAAATCCCGGTGTGGATATTTTCCCCGACCTTTGAGGCTTGTCATTTTCTTCAGGCTGCATTCAAGAGTGACTGCTACTTTACGACTTTGGGTTGTTATGGTCATCTGGAACTGCTCCACACAGGAACCATCTCGGTGGCTCAGCGGCTAAATCGCCTGTTGTTTCCCCGAGGAGACCCGAGTTCAAATCCCGGTGTGGATAATTTCCCCGACTTGTATGGGTTGTCATATTCTTCAAGCTGCATTTAAGAGTGACTGCTATTTTAGGACATTGGGTTATTATGGTCATCTGGAACTGTTCCACACAGGAATCATCTCGGTGGCTCAGCAGCTAAATCGCTCGTTGTTTCCCTGATGAGACCCGAATTCAGATCTCAGTGTGGATATATTCCCTGACCTTTGAGGCTTGTCATTTTCTTCAGGCTGCATTCAAGAATGACTGCTACTTTAGAGTCAGAAAAAAACCAGGCTCCCCACATGTCTGTTTTATGACACATGCAGCAAATTGCCTGGTTTCTTCCCCCAAATGGCCTTGGTTTGAGCCTGTGCGGAAGTTGACAATTGTTAAATAATTGACCAAGGTCCACTGCGAGCTGATGCAAGGCATGCCCCAAGAAGGGCAGGGGACATCTTACAGGTAACCCCTGTAAGAAAAAGGGGCAGTACCCTTTTAAACAATAGGTACGGCCAACAGCCATTTTTTTTTGCAAGGACGCTGCTTTCCATCACAGGCAGGTTAGCGCCAGCCCTCTCTTTGCAATCAACCTAGGAGTAGACAGCTTACCCTTCCATCACTCCAACTGTCCACCATCTGAGCTTTTGGCACAGGTAGGCATTGTGATTTGATTCCACCTCTTGATAGGCAGCTTTCCATCCAGTCCATCCAGTCCATCCAGTCCATCCAGTCCATCCAGTCCATCCAGTCCATCCAGTCCATCCAGTCCATCCAGTCCATCCAGTCCATCCAGTCCATCCAGTCCATCCAGTCCATCCAGTCCATCCAGTCCATCCAGTCCATCCAGTCCATCCAGTCCATCCAGTCCATCCAGTCCATCCAGTCCATCCAGTCCATCCAGTCCATCCAGTCCATCCAGTCCATCCAGTCCATCCAGTCCATCCAGTCCATCCAGTCCTGGCACGAAGTTTCCGGCACAGGCGGGAATCGATCTCACGACCTTCGGTATCGTAGGCATGCGCCTTAACCATTTGGCTATTGAGGAGGACCCCTTTTGTAAGGTAACTTGGGTTCGTATTGACTTTGTTAGGCAGAAGATGGACTGCCGGTACTGCCAGTCAATGAAGAGGCCCGAGAGGACATTGGGTTGTTATGGTCATCTGGAACTGCTCTTCACCTGAACCATCCTTGTGGCACAGTTGGTAAAGCGCTGGTTGTTTCCCCGAGGAGTCCAGGGTTCAAATCCCAGTGTGGATACTTTCCTGGAACTTTGAGGGTTGACATTTTCTTCAGGCTGCATTCAAGTTTGACTGCTACTTTAGGACAATGGGTTTTTCTGGTCATCTGGAATTGATCCACACAAGAACCATCTCGGTGGCTCATCGGCTAAATCGCCCGTTGTTTCCCCCGAAGAGACCCGGGTTCAAATCCGGGTGTGGATAATTTCCCCGACCAGTGTGGGTTGTCATTTTCTTCAAGCTGCATTCAAGAGTGACTGCTATTTTAGGACATTGGGTTATTATGGTCATCTTGAACTGTTCCACACAGGAATCCTGTCGGTGGCTCAGCAGCTAAATCGCTCATTGTTTCCATGAGGAAACCCGAGTTCAAATCCCGGTGTGGATATTTTCCCCGACCTTTGAGGCTTGTCATTTTCTTCAGGCTGCATTCAAGAGTGACTGCTACTTTACGACTTTGGGTTGTTATGGTCATCTGGAACTGCTCCACACAGGAACCATCTCGGTGGCTCAGCGGCTAAATCGCCTGTTGTTTCCCCGAGGAGACCCGAGTTCAAATCCCGGTGTGGATAATTTCCCCGACTTGTGTGGGTTGTCATATTCTTCAAGCTGCATTTAAGAGTGACTGCTATTTTAGGACATTGGGTTATTATGGTCATCTGGAACTGTTCCACACAGGAATCATCTCGTTGGCACAGCAGCTAAATCGCTCGTTGTTTCCCTGATGAGACCCGAATTCAGATCTCAGTGTGGATATATTCCCTGACCTTTGAGGCTTGTCATTTTCTTCAGGCTGCATTCAAGAATGACTGCTACTTTAGAGTCAGAAAAAAACCAGGCTCCCCACATGTCTGTTTTATGACACATGCAGCAAATTGCCTGGTTTCTTCCCCCAAATGGCCTTGGTTTGAGCCTGTGCGGAAGTTGACAATTGTTAAATAATTGACCAAGGTCCACTGCGAGCTGATGCAAGGCATGCCCCAAGAAGGGCAGGGGACATCTTACAGGTAACCCCTGTAAGAAAAAGGGGCAGTACCCTTTTAAACAATAGGTACGGCCAACAGCCATTTTTTTTGCAAGGACGCTGCTTTCCATAACAGGCAGGTTAGCGCCAGCCCTCTCTTTGCAATCAACCTAGGAGTAGACAGCTTACCCTTCCATCACTCCAACTGTCCACCATCTGAGCTTTTGGCACAGGTAGGCATTGTGATTTGTCTCCACCTCTTGATAGGCAGCTTTCCATCCAGTCCATCCAGTCCATCCAGTCCATCCAGTCCATCCAGTCCATCCAGTCCATCCAGTCCATCCAGTCCATCCAGTCCATCCAGTCCATCCAGTCCATCCAGTCCATCCAGTCCATCCAGTCCATCCAGTCCATCCAGTCCATCCAGTCCATCCAGTCCATCCAGTCCATCCAGTCCATCCAGTCCATCCAGTCCATCCAGTCCATCCAGTCCATCCAGTCCATCCAGTCCATCCACGAAGTTTCCGGCACAGGCGGGAATCGATCTCACGACCTTCGGTATCGTAGGCATGCGCCTTAACCATTTGGCTATTGAGGAGGACCCCTTTTGTAAGGTAACTTGGGTTCGTATTGACTTTGTTAGGCAGAAGATGGACTGCCGGTACTGCCAGTCAATGAAGAGGCCCGAGAGGACATTGGGTTGTTATGGTCATCTGGAACTGCTCTTCACCTGAACCATCCTTGTGGCACAGTTGGTAAAGCGCTGGTTGTTTCCCAGAGGAGTCCAGGGTTCAAATCCCAGTGTGGATACTTTCCTGGAACTTTGAGGGTTAACATTTTCTTCAGGCTGCATTCAAGTTTGACTGCTACTTTAGGACAATGGGTTTTTCTGGTCATCTGGAATTGATCCACACAAGAACCATCTCGGTGGCTCATCGGCTAAATCGCCCGTTGTTTTCCCCGAAGAGACCCGGGTTCAAATCCGGGTGTGGATAATTTCCCCGACCAGTGTGGGTTGTCATTTTCTTCAAGCTGCATTCAAGAGTGACTGCTATTTTAGGACATTGGGTTATTATGGTCATCTTGAACTGTTCCACACAGGAATCCTGTCGGTGGCTCAGCAGCTAAATCGCTCATTGTTTCCATGAGGAAACCCGAGTTCAAATCCCGGTGTGGATATTTTCCCCGACCTTTGAGGCTTGTCATTTTCTTCAGGCTGCATTCAAGAGTGACTGCTACTTTACGACTTTGGGTTGTTATGGTCATCTGGAACTGCTCCACACAGGAACCATCTCGGTGGCTCAGCGGCTAAATCGCCTGTTGTTTCCCCGAGGAGACCCGAGTTCAAATCCCGGTGTGGATAATTTCCCCGACTTGTGTGGGTTGTCATATTCTTCAAGCTGCATTTAAGAGTGACTGCTATTTTAGGACATTGGGTTATTATGGTCATCTGGAACTGTTCCACACAGAAATCATCTCGGTGGCTCAGCAGCTAAATCGCTCGTTGTTTCCCTGATGAGACCCGAATTCAGATCTCAGTGTGGATATATTCCCTGACCTTTGAGGCTTGTCATTTTCTTCAGGCTGCATTCAAGAATGACTGCTACTTTAGAGTCAGAAAAAAACCAGGCTCCCCACATGTCTGTTTTATGACACATGCAGCAAATTGCCTGGTTTCTTCCCCCAAATGGCCTTGGTTTGAGCCTGTGCGGAAGTTGACAATTGTTAAATAATTGACCAAGGTCCACTGCGAGCTGATGCAAGGCATGCCCCAAGAAGGGCAGGGGACATCTTACAGGTAACCCCTGTAAGAAAAAGGGGCAGTACCCTTTTAAACAATAGGTACGGCCAACAGCCATTTTTTTTGCAAGGACGCTGCTTTCCATCACAGGCAGGTTAGCGCCAGCCCTCTCTTTGCAATCAACCTAGGAGTAGACAGCTTACCCTTCCATCACTCCAACTGTCCACCATCTGAGCTTTTGGCACAGGTAGGCATTGTGATTTGTCTCCACCTCTTGATAGGCAGCTTTCCATCCAGTCCATCCAGTCCATCCAGTCCATCCAGTCCATCCAGTCCATCCAGTCCATCCAGTCCATCCAGTCCATCCAGTCCATCCAGTCCATCCAGTCCATCCAGTCCATCCAGTCCATCCAGTCCTGGCACGAAGTTTCTGGCACGAAGTTTCTGGCACAAGCGGGAATCGATCTCACGACCTTCGGTATCGTAGTCATGCGCCTTAACCATTTGGCTATTGAGGAGGACCCCTTTTGTAAGGTAACTTGGGTTCGTATTGACTTTGTTAGGCAGAAGATGGACTGCCGGTACTGCCAGTCAATGAAGAGGCCCGAGAGGACATTGGGTTGTTATGGTCATCTGGAACTGTTCTTCACCTGAACCATCCTTGTGGCACAGTTGGTAAAGCGCTGGTTGTTTCCCCGAGGAGTCCAGGGTTCAAATCCCAGTGTGGATACTTTTCTGGAACTTTGAGGGTTGACATTTTCTTCAGGCTGCATTCAAGTTTGACTGCTACTTTAGGACAATGGGTTTTTCTGGTCATCTGGAATTGATCCACACAAGAACCATCTCGGTGGCTCATCGGCTAAATCGCCCGTTGTTTCCCCCGAAGAGACTCGGGTTCAAATCCGGGTGTGGATAATTTCCCCGACCAGTGTGGGTTGTCATTTTCTTCAAGCTGCATTCAAGAGTGACTGCTATTTTAGGACATTGGGTTATTATGGTCATCTTGAACTGTTCCACACAGGAATCCTGTCGGTGGCTCAGCAGCTAAATCGCTCATTGTTTCCATGAGGAAACCCGAGTTCAAATCCCGGTGTGGATATTTTCCCCGACCTTTGAGGCTTGTCATTTTCTTCAGGCTGCATTCAAGAGTGACTGCTACTTTACGACTTTGGGTTGTTATGGTCATCTGGAACTGCTCCACACAGGAACCATCTCGGTGGCTCAGCGGCTAAATCGCCTGTTGTTTCCCCGAGGAGACCCGAGTTCAAATCCCGGTGTGGATAATTTCCCCGACTTGTATGGGTTGTCATATTCTTCAAGCTGCATTTAAGAGTGACTGCTATTTTAGGACATTGGGTTATTATGGTCATCTGGAACTGTTCCACACAGGAATCATCTCGGTGGCTCAGCAGCTAAATCGCTCGTTGTTTCCCTGATGAGACCCGAATTCAGATCTCAGTGTGGATATATTCCCTGACCTTTGAGGCTTGTCATTTTCTTCAGGCTGCATTCAAGAATGACTGCTACTTTAGAGTCAGAAAAAAACCAGGCTCCCCACATGTCTGTTTTATGACACATGCAGCAAATTGCCTGGTTTCTTCCCCCAAATGGCCTTGGTTTGAGCCTGTGCGGAAGTTGACAATTGTTAAATAATTGACCAAGGTCCACTGCGAGCTGATGCAAGGCATGCCCCAAGAAGGGCAGGGGACATCTTACAGGTAACCCCTGTAAGAAAAAGGGGCAGTACCCTTTTAAACAATAGGTACGGCCAACAGCCATTTTTTTTTGCAAGGACGCTGCTTTCCATCACAGGCAGGTTAGCGCCAGCCCTCTCTTTGCAATCAACCTAGGAGTAGACAGCTTACCCTTCCATCACTCCAACTGTCCACCATCTGAGCTTTTGGCACAGGTAGGCATTGTGATTTGTCTCCACCTCTTGATAGGCAGCTTTCCATCCAGTCCATCCAGTCCATCCAGTCCATCCAGTCCATCCAGTCCATCCAGTCCATCCAGTCCATCCAGTCCATCCAGTCCATCCAGTCCATCCAGTCCATCCAGTCCATCCAGTCCATCCAGTCCATCCAGTCCATCCAGTCCATCCAGTCCATCCAGTCCATCCAGTCCATCCAGTCCATCCAGTCCATCCAGTCCATCCAGTCCATCCAGTCCATCCAGTCCATCCAGTCCATCCAGTCCATCCAGTCCATCCAGTCCATCCAGTCCATCCAGTCCATCCAGTCCATCCAGTCCATCCAGTCCATCCAGTCCTGGCACGAAGTTTCCGGCACAGGCGGGAATCGATCTCACGACCTTCGGTATCGTAGGCATGCGCCTTAACCATTTGGCTATTGAGGAGGACCCCTTTTGTAAGGTAACTTGGGTTCGTATTGACTTTGTTAGGCAGAAGATGGACTGCCGGTACTGCCAGTCAATGAAGAGGCCCGAGAGGACATTGGGTTGTTATGGTCATCTGGAACTGCTCTTCACCTGAACCATCCTTGTGGCACAGTTGGTAAAGCGCTGGTTGTTTCCCCGAGGAGTCCAGGGTTCAAATCCCAGTGTGGATACTTTCCTGGAACTTTGAGGGTTGACATTTTCTTCAGGCTGCATTCAAGTTTGACTGCTACTTTAGGACAATGGGTTTTTCTGGTCATCTGGAATTGATCCACACAAGAACCATCTCGGTGGCTCATCGGCTAAATCGCCCGTTGTTTCCCCCGAAGAGACCCGGGTTCAAATCCGGGTGTGGATAATTTCCCCGACCAGTGTGGGTTGTCATTTTCTTCAAGCTGCATTCAAGAGTGACTGCTATTTTAGGACATTGGGTTATTATGGTCATCTTGAACTGTTCCACACAGGAATCCTGTCGGTGGCTCAGCAGGTAAATCGCTCATTGTTTCCATGAGGAAACCCGAGTTCAAATCCCGGTGTGGATATTTTCCCCGACCTTTGAGGCTTGTCATTTTCTTCAGGCTGCATTCAAGAGTGACTGCTACTTTACGACTTTGGGTTGTTATGGTCATCTGGAACTGCTCCACACAGGAACCATCTCGGTGGCTCAGCGGCTAAATCGCCTGTTGTTTCCCCGAGGAGACCCGAGTTCAAATCCCGGTGTGGATAATTTCCCCGACTTGTATGGGTTGTCATATTCTTCAAGCTGCATTTAAGAGTGACTGCTATTTTAGGACATTGGGTTATTATGGTCATCTGGAACTGTTCCACACAGGAATCATCTCGGTGGCTCAGCAGCTAAATCGCTCGTTGTTTCCCTGATGAGACCCGAATTCAGATCTCAGTGTGGATATATTCCCTGACCTTTGAGGCTTGTCATTTTCTTCAGGCTGCATTCAAGAATGACTGCTACTTTAGAGTCAGAAAAAAACCAGGCTCCCCACATGTCTGTTTTATGACACATGCAGCAAATTGCCTGGTTTCTTCCCCCAAATGGCCTTGGTTTGAGCCTGTGCGGAAGTTGACAATTGTTAAATAATTGACCAAGGTCCACTGCGAGCTGATGCAAGGCATGCCCCAAGAAGGGCAGGGGACATCTTACAGGTAACCCCTGTAAGAAAAAGGGGCAGTACCCTTTTAAACAATAGGTACGGCCAACAGCCATTTTTTTTTGCAAGGACGCTGCTTTCCATCACAGGCAGGTTAGCGCCAGCCCTCTCTTTGCAATCAACCTAGGAGTAGACAGCTTACCCTTCCATCACTCCAACTGTCCACCATCTGAGCTTTTGGCACAGGTAGGCATTGTGATTTGTCTCCACCTCTTGATAGGCAGCTTTCCATCCAGTCCATCCAGTCCATCCAGTCCATCCAGTCCATCCAGTCCATCCAGTCCATCCAGTCCATCCAGTCCATCCAGTCCATCCAGTCCATCCAGTCCATCCAGTCCATCCAGTCCATCCAGTCCATCCAGTCCATCCAGTCCATCCAGTCCATCCAGTCCATCCAGTCCTGGCACGAAGTTTCCGGCACAGGCGGGAATCGATCTCACGACCTTCGGTATCGTAGGCATGCGCCTTAACCATTTGGCTATTGAGGAGGACCCCTTTTGTAAGGTAACTTGGGTTCGTATTGACTTTGTTAGGCAGAAGATGGACTGCCGGTACTGCCAGTCAATGAAGAGGCCCGAGAGGACATTGGGTTGTTATGGTCATCTGGAACTGCTCTTCACCTGAACCATCCTTGTGGCACAGTTGGTAAAGCGCTGGTTGTTTCCCCGAGGAGTCCAGGGTTCAAATCCCAGTGTGGATACTTTCCTGGAACTTTGAGGGTTGACATTTTCTTCAGGCTGCATTCAAGTTTGACTGCTACTTTAGGACAATGGGTTTTTCTGGTCATCTGGAATTGATCCACACAAGAACCATCTCGGTGGCTCATCGGCTAAATCGCCCGTTGTTTCCCCCGAAGAGACCCGGGTTCAAATCCGGGTGTGGATAATTTCCCCGACCAGTGTGGGTTGTCATTTTCTTCAAGCTGCATTCAAGAGTGACTGCTATTTTAGGACATTGGGTTATTATGGTCATCTTGAACTGTTCCACACAGGAATCCTGTCGGTGGCTCAGCAGCTAAATCGCTCATTGTTTCCATGAGGAAACCCGAGTTCAAATCCCAGTGTGGATATTTTCCCCGACCTTTGAGGCTTGTCATTTTCTTCAGGCTGCATTCAAGAGTGACTGCTACTTTACAACTTTGGGTTGTTATGGTCATCTGGAACTGCTCCACACAGGAACCATCTCGGTGGCTCAGCGGCTAAATCGCCTGTTGTTTCCCCGAGGAGACCTGAGTTCAAATCCCGGTGTGGATAATTTCCCCGACTTGTATGGGTTGTCATATTCTTCAAGCTGCATTTAAGAGTGACTGCTATTTTAGGACATTGGGTTATTATGGTCATCTGGAACTGTTCCACACAGGAATCATCTCGGTGGCTCAGCAGCTAAATCGCTCGTTTCCCTGATGAGACCCGAATTCAGATCTCAGTGTGGATATATTCCCTGACCTTTGAGGCTTGTCATTTTCTTCAGGCTGCATTCAAGAATGACTGCTACTTTAGAGTCAGAAAAAAACCAGGCTCCCCACATGTCTGTTTTATGACACATGCAGCAAATTGCCTGGTTTCTTCCCCCAAATGGCCTTGGTTTGAGCCTGTGCGGAAGTTGACAATTGTTAAATAATTGACCAAGGTCCACTGCGAGCTGATGATGCAAGGCATGCCCCAAGAAGGGCAGGGGACATCTTACAGGTAACCCCTGTAAGAAAAAGGGGCAGTACCCTTTTAAACAATAGGTACGGCCAACAGCCATTTTTTTTGCAAGGACGCTGCTTTCCATAACAGGCAGGTTAGCGCCAGCCCTCTCTTTGCAATCAACCTAGGAGTAGACAGCTTACCCTTCCATCACTCCAACTGTCCACCATCTGAGCTTTTGGCACAGGTAGGCATTGTGATTTGTCTCCACCTCTTGATAGGCAGCTTTCCATCCAGTCCATCCAGTCTTTTTGCAAGGACGCTGCTTTCCATCACAGGCAGGTTAGTGCCAGCCCTCTCTTTGCAATCAACCTAGGAGTAGACAGCTTACCCTTCCATCACTCCAACTGTCCACCATCTGAGCTTTTGGCACAGGTAGGCATTGTGATTTGTCTCCACCTCTTGATAGGCAGCTGTCCATCCAGTCCATCCAGTCCATCCAGTCCATCCAGTCCATCCAGTCCATCCAGTCCATCCAGTCCATCCAGTCCATCCAGTCCATCCAGTCCATCCAGTCCATCCAGTCCATCCAGTCCATCCAGTCCATCCAGTCCATCCAGTCCATCCAGTCCATCCAGTCCATCCAGTCCATCCAGTCCATCCAGTCCATCCAGTCCATCCAGTCCATCCAGTCCATCCAGTCCATCCAGTCCATCCAGTCCATCCAGTCCATCCAGTCCTGGCACGAAGTTTCCGGCACAGGCGGGAATCGATCTCACGACCTTCGGTATCGTAGGCATGCGCCTTAACCATTTGGCTATTGAGGAGGACCCCTTTTGTAAGGTAACTTGGGTTCGTATTGACTTTGTTAGGCAGAAGATGGACTGCCGGTACTGCCAGTCAATGAAGAGGCCCGAGAGGACATTTGGTTGTTATGGTCATCTGGAACTGCTCTTCACCTGAACCATCCTTGTGGCACAGTTGGTAAAGCGCTGGTTGTTTCCCCGAGGAGTCCAGGGTTCAAATCCCAGTGTGGATACTTTCCTGGAACTTTGAGGGTTGACATTTTCTTCAGGCTGCATTCAAGTTTGACTGCTACTTTAGGACAATGGGTTTTTCTGGTCATCTGGAATTGATCCACACAAGAACCATCTCGGTGGCTCATCGGCTAAATCGCCCGTTGTTTCCCCCGAAGAGACCCGGGTTCAAATCCGGGTGTGGATAATTTCCCCGGCCAGTGTGGGTTGTCATTTTCTTCAAGCTGCATTCAAGAGTGACTGCTATTTTAGGACATTGGGTTATTATGGTCATCTTGAACTGTTCCACACAGGAATCCTGTCGGTGGCTCAGCAGCTAAATCGCTCATTGTTTCCATGAGGAAACCCGAGTTCAAATCCCGGTGTGGATATTTTCCCCGACCTTTGAGGCTTGTCATTTTCTTCAGGCTGCATTCAAGAGTGACTGCTACTTTACGACTTTGGGTTGTTATGGTCATCTGGAACTGCTCCACACAGGAACCATCTCGGTGGCTCAGCGGCTAAATCGCCTGTTGTTTCCCCGAGGAGACCCGAGTTCAAATCCCGGTGTGGATAATTTCCCCGACTTGTATGGGTTGTCATATTCTTCAAGCTGCATTTAAGAGTGACTGCTATTTTAGGACATTGGGTTATTATGGTCATCTGGAACTGTTCCACACAGGAATCATCTCGGTGGCTCAGCAGCTAAATCGCTCGTTGTTTCCCTGATGAGACCCGAATTCAGATCTCAGTGTGGATATATTCCCTGACCTTTGAGGCTTGTCATTTTCTTCAGGCTGCATTCAAGAATGACTGCTACTTTAGAGTCAGAAAAAAACCAGGCTCCCCACATGTCTGTTTTATGACACATGCAGCAAATTGCCTGGTTTCTTCCCCCAAATGGCCTTGGTTTGAGCCTGTGCGGAAGTTGACAATTGTTAAATAATTGACCAAGGTCCACTGCGAGCTGATGCAAGGCATGCCCCAAGAAGGGCAGGGGACATCTTACAGGTAACCCCTGTAAGAAAAAGGGGCAGTACCCTTTTAAACAATAGGTACGGCCAACAGCCATTTTTTTTGCAAGGACGCTGCTTTCCATCACAGGCAGGTTAGCGCCAGCCCTCTCTTTGCAATCAACCTAGGAGTAGACAGCTTACCCTTCCATCACTCCAACTGTCCACCATCTGAGCTTTTGGCACAGGTAGGCATTGTGATTTGTCTCCACCTCTTGATAGGCAGCTTTCCATCCAGTCCATCCAGTCCATCCAGTCCATCCAGTCCATCCAGTCCATCCAGTCCATCCAGTCCATCCAGTCCATCCAGTCCATCCAGTCCATCCAGTCCATCCAGTCCATCCAGTCCATCCAGTCCATCCAGTCCATCCAGTCCATCCAGTCCATCCAGTCCATCCAGTCCATCCAGTCCATCCAGTCCATCCAGTCCATCCAGTCCATCCAGTCCATCCAGTCCATCCAGTCCATCCAGTCCATCCAGTCCATCCAGTCCATCCAGTCCATCCAGTCCATCCAGTCCATCCAGTCCATCCAGTCCTGGCACGAAGTTTCCGGCACAGGCGGGAATCGATCTCACGACCTTCGGTATCGTAGGCATGCGCCTTAACCATTTGGCTATTGAGGAGGACCCCTTTTGTAAGGTAACTTGGGTTCGTATTGACTTTGTTAGGCAGATGATGGACTGCCGGTACTGCCAGTCAATGAAGAGGCCCGAGAGGACATTGGGTTGTTATGGTCATCTGGAACTGCTCTTCACCTGAACCATCCTTGTGGCACAGTTGGTAAAGCGCTGGTTGTTTCCCCGAGGAGTCCAGGGTTCAAATCCCAGTGTGGATACTTTCCTGGAACTTTGAGGGTTGACATTTTCTTCAGGCTGCATTCAAGTTTGACTGCTACTTTAGGACAATGGGTTTTTCTGGTCATCTGGAATTGATCCACACAAGAACCATCTCGGTGGCTCATCGGCTAAATCGCCCGTTGTTTCCCCCGAAGAGACTCGGGTTCAAATCCGGGTGTGGATAATTTCCCCGACCAGTGTGGGTTGTCATTTTCTTCAAGCTGCATTCAAGAGTGACTGCTATTTTAGGACATTGGGTTATTATGGTCATCTTGAACTGTTCCACACAGGAATCCTGTCGGTGGCTCAGCAGCTAAATCGCTCATTGTTTCCATGAGGAAACCCGAGTTCAAATCCCGGTGTGGATATTTTCCCCGACCTTTGAGGCTTGTCATTTTCTTCAGGCTGCATTCAAGAGTGACTGCTACTTTACGACTTTGGGTTGTTATGGTCATCTGGAACTGCTCCACACAGGAACCATCTCGGTGGCTCAGCGGCTAAATCGCCTGTTGTTTCCCCGAGGAGACCCGAGTTCAAATCCCGGTGTGGATAATTTCCCCGACTTGTATGGGTTGTCATATTCTTCAAGCTGCATTTAAGAGTGACTGCTATTTTAGGACATTGGGTTATTATGGTCATCTGGAACTGTTCCACACAGGAATCATCTCGGTGGCTCAGCAGCTAAATCGCTCGTTGTTTCCCTGATGAGACCCGAATTCAGATCTCAGTGTGGATATATTCCCTGACCTTTGAGGCTTGTCATTTTCTTCAGGCTGCATTCAAGAATGACTGCTACTTTAGAGTCAGAAAAAAACCAGGCTCCCCACATGTCTGTTTTATGACACATGCAGCAAATTGCCTGGTTTCTTCCCCCAAATGGCCTTGGTTTGAGCCTGTGCGGAAGTTGACAATTGTTAAATAATTGACCAAGGTCCACTGCGAGCTGATGCAAGGCATGCCCCAAGAAGGGCAGGGGACATCTTACAGGTAACCCCTGTAAGAAAAAGGGGCAGTACCCTTTTAAACAATAGGTACGGCCAACAGCCATTTTTTTTGCAAGGACGCTGCTTTCCATCACAGGCAGGTTAGCGCCAGCCCTCTCTTTGCAATCAACCTAGGAGTAGACAGCTTACCCTTCCATCACTCCAACTGTCCACCATCTGAGCTTTTGGCACAGGTAGGCATTGTGATTTGTCTCCACCTCTTGATAGGCAGCTTTCCATCCAGTCCATCCAGTCCATCCAGTCTTTTTGCAAGGACGCTGCTTTCCATCACAAGCAGGTTAGCGCCAGCCCTCTCTTTGCAATCAACCTAGGAGTAGACAGCTTACCCTTCCATCACTCCAACTGTCCACCATCTGAGCTTTTGGCACAGGTAGGCATTGTGATTTGTCTCCACCTCTTGATAGGCAGCTGTCCATCCAGTCCATCCAGTCCATCCAGTCCATCCAGTCCATCCAGTCCATCCAGTCCATCCAGTCCATCCAGTCCATCCAGTCCATCCAGTCCATCCAGTCCATCCAGTCCATCCAGTCCATCCAGTCCATCCAGTCCATCCAGTCCATCCAGTCCATCCAGTCCATCCAGTCCATCCAGTCCATCCAGTCCATCCAGTCCATCCAGTCCATCCAGTCCATCCAGTCCATCCAGTCCATCCAGTCCATCCAGTCCATCCAGTCCATCCAGTCCATCCAGTCCATCCAGTCCATCCAGTCCATCCAGTCCATCCAGTCCATCCAGTCCATCCAGTCCATCCAGTCCATCCAGTCCATCCAGTCCATCCAGTCCATCCAGTCCATCCAGTCCATCCAGTCCTGGCACGAAGTTTCCGGCACAGGCGGGAATCGATATCACGACCTTCGGTATCGTAGGCATGCGCCTTAACCATTTGGCTATTGAGGGGACCCCTTTTGTAAGGTAACTTGGGTTCGTATTGACTTTGTTAGGCAATAGATGGACTGCCGGTACTGCCAGTCAATGAAGAGGCCCGAGAGGACATTGGGTTGTTATGGTCATCTGGAACTGCTCTTCACCTGAACCATCCTTGTGGCACAGTTGGTAAAGCGCTGGTTGTTTCCCCGAGGAGTCCAGGGTTCAAATCCCAGTGTGGATACTTTCCTGGAACTTTGAGGGTTGACATTTTCTTCAGGCTGCATTCAAGTTTGACTGCTACTTTAGGACAATGGGTTTTTCTGGTCATCTGGAATTGATCCACACAAGAACCATCTCGGTGGCTCATCGGCTAAATCGCCCGTTGTTTCCCCCGAAGAGACCCGGGTTCAAATCCGGGTGTGGATAATTTCCCCGACCAGTGTGGGTTGTCATTTTCTTCAAGCTGCATTCAAGAGTGACTGCTATTTTAGGACATTGGGTTATTATGGTCATCTTGAACTTTTCCACACAGGAATCCTGTCGGTGGCTCAGCAGCTAAATCGCTCATTGTTTCCATGAGGAAACCCGAGTTCAAATCCCGGTGTGGATATTTTCCCCGACCTTTGAGGCTTGTCATT
The DNA here is from genome assembly GCA_038501925.1 of Xenopus petersii. Taxonomy (NCBI): domain Eukaryota; kingdom Metazoa; phylum Chordata; class Amphibia; order Anura; family Pipidae; genus Xenopus; species Xenopus petersii. The sequence goes on along the minus strand of JBCGBM010000166.1, from coordinate 91 downwards.
TTCTTCAGGCTGCATTCAAGAGTGACTGCTACTTTACAACTTTGGGTTGTTATGGTCATCTGGAACTGCTCCACACAGGAACCATCTCGGA